>JABSTQ010002595.1:0-32100 GCA_013358835.2 Ixodes persulcatus | reverse complement strand
AAAGAAATGAAATAAGCAATCTCTCTTGCAGCCGACAGCTGCAAACGAAATTCATATACCTCGATAAACGACCTGGAAATAAAATTGGGTGGTGGCCGAGTGGTTTAAGGTGTCAAATTTCAAACTTACAGACTGTGTAGTTCTGGCTTAAGTCCTCCTGGTGTATATTTTTACACTTATAATTATATTTAAATTGTTTTTTTTATTTTTGAGGCAGTAGCACATAATGTATTCGCTAATTCACCTTTAGAAGTGTTTTAATTATACCCTGCAGCTTCCTAGTGCTCGTAATAGATTCTCAGTAAGAACGGCTTTCAATTTTTTTCTTGTCCTCGTTGCTGCTTGCTTCCTCACCCTTAAAATGCTGACAACTCGACACAGAAGTAATAAAGATGTGTTTCAAATGTGATGAAGATCGGCATTTCCAGGTTGTAGCTCTGCTTCATGCCCCGACCATGCCACCATACCATACCTGAGTGTAGTGACGAATGGTCCCAGGTGCTATGACCCAACCGTACATGGGCTTACGGTGTGGTGCGACTCTTGCAGCACCTATGCTTCGTGATGGAGCCAGTGAGCGAGGTGCGACCTGCTAGAGCTGTGCAAGCCACAGCTTTACAGCCTGCAAAGGGTGGGAAGATGCCCCTCCCTTTGCAGAGCTTGCAATAGCTCACGAAGAAGCTATTATAAGCACTAGGGAGCCACAGAGTGTGAATAAAGCACTTCTGAATGTGAATTAGTGTGTAAATTATGTGTCTATACGTTAAAACTTAAAAAAGTATACATAGACATGCACTAAAAAGAGGCAAAAAAAAACGCCTCCACGTGGGCTTGAACCTAGAGCTCCACAGCCCTTGATTTCAGTTCCCTAAGGCCCGCTTCAGACGGGGCAACTTTTCCAGCAATTTTGAGGTGGCTGGCGGGTTGTTCCCTAGGCTCTCCCAGATCAACACGAATTGCTGAGATCGGTTCGGCTCGAAACGGACAAGCAACTAGAACAACTAGGAGAAGTGTGAAGCGGTAGCAGCCAATCAGGGACGCTATATTTTCAAGTGACACCCCTGTGGTGGTGATGATGACAGCTAAAGGTTTGGCTCTGGTATGAAATGGATCGTTTTTGAAAATAAACTGTTTGAAAATTATGAGTTAGTATTCTCAGCACAAATTAAAGATATCAAAACATGTTTTTTTTGGATATAACTGTGCATCTAAATAGTGCAAGAAAAATAAAATTTCATGATGATGATGGCAAGTCGTAGCAATTCGGTTTCTGCGTGTGAACGCGGGCGCCCATGTGGCTGGTGTTGCGACGTCAAGTTGCTGGGTGAAATTGCCCCGTCTGAAGCGGGCCTTGTTGGCCCACTTCAGAAGGGACAATTTCAATTTCACCCAGCAACAAGGCCCGCTTCAGACGCAGAAACCGAATTGCTACGACTTGCCATCATCATCATGGAATGAGAATAGTAAATCATCTTTTTGAAACAGTTTATTTCCAAAAACGATCCATTTCAAACCAGAACTAAGTTTTCAGTTGCCATCATCACCACCACAGGGGTGCCGTGTGAAAATATCACATTCCTGATTGGCTGCTGCCGCTTCAAACGTCTCCGAATTGTCCGAGTTGCTCGTCCGCTTCGAGCCGGACCCGATCTCAGCAATTCGTGTAGATCTAGGGAAAGCTAGGAAACAACCCGCCAGCAACCCCGAAATTGCTGGAAAAGTTGCCCCGTCTGAAGCGGGCCTAAGACACTCTATTTTGGTACAAAGATTATATAGGAACGTTCGGTTTTTAAACATTGCAATAACCTTTTACAAAAGAAAACACATTTCAGAGGGAAAAGTTAAGGAAAGGGAAGGTACCATTATGTTCAGTGAAGTTCTGTGACAAGACTCGGGACTCGAGCAGGAATGCGGTTATCCTTGGTGTGACCCCATGAGACTGTCTTGCTGCCTTTGCTGGGGTTCATCTGACTGAAGTACCTATACGAAAAGTAGAAGAAACATATGTGCATAACACTCATTATTCACACGATAATTTGTCAACATCCAAAATGACCCATGGAGAAAATTATGCGAGGAAGTTTTCGGCCACGTTGGCCGAGTCACCTCTCGTGGCCAATGTTTCATTGCAACTTTAACTGTAGTGAACAGTTATAGGGTATATTACAAACATAGCACAGTTTGATACGAAACTACAACACACAAACAGCACTCTAATACAGTATGTTCAGGTACCTCTGAACAAATTCCAGGGTTTCATGAACATGAAATATGTGCACCAAGGAGTGAGCAAACAGTGACTTCCAAATAGTCAGAAGTACCAGCGACATTTCGACAAGGAATGCAATATGTAGAAACGATTGTCTAGAAGTGTGCAGCCAAGATGAAAAAGCAAGATATAACGATTTCAGAATAAGATCCCAAAAAAAGGCTCGTTGTAGTAATCTACAATCTAGGCACAGTGATGAGTCGACCAACGTACAGACGCGATTCACTTTGCGTTGATTGAGGTGAAACATGGTTACCGAAAAGATAAAAAGGTGTTTTTTTACACTATTTGCTTTGCGCAGTTGGGCGGCGTCACAAAAATCTGACTCACTTGCTAGCGTTTCTCAACTTCGTTCGGCGCCAGTCGGCACCACAGATCAGTGGTCGGCACTCATGGTAAACGGGAGGAAAAACGTACTAGCTCAGAACCGAGCGTCGATCGCGACTTTCCTAAAGAGAAGCTCCGGTAACACTTCGGCGACTTGTCAGCTTCAAACAACGCCTCTTCGAACGAGTCCGCGAATCCAATGCGTCAAACGGTCGCGGCAGAAAGCACGCCGGAAGGAAGGGGCAGGAGGCTGAGTATCCGAAAGAGACGCGGCGCTGGTTTCTACGTCTATTTCGCACATGAGATAACAAGATAGCAAAGCTAGCCGAGTGTGAACACTGACTGAAGGTACATTGGAGTACACGCAGTCGAAACAACGCCCGCAACATAGCACAGCTAGAGGCTTTCAACAGGGGACACGCGTTCAAATAAGTTGTGATTTTAAAACTTCATGTCTCCTTTCTGTCCTTCGGTGTTTACTTTGATCCGTGTACACCAAAGCACTCAATGCTGCAAGTAATAAAGTCGTGCATACGTACCTTTCGAAGCGATTGAATGTGTGCTGGTTTCGCTTGGTGCCTACGAGCAAAGACCGCGACGAACTATAATCCGTCGGTCGCGCCGGCGGCGCCGACGCAACCGACGTACGGCCGCTGCGCAGTGCGCATGCTCGGCAGCTCGGCTTGGCGGCTCTCTCGCCGGCTTGGCGGCTTGGCCAGGCTCGGCCTCGGCTACAGCGCAGGCTCGCGCCCTTCGAACAGAGGAACTGCATCCGGAACGCGAACTGGCGCGCGCGCGGGTTGACGATGGAATTATGGAAACTCATCTAAAAAAACGAGACTGTAACGTATCGTTTGATGGCGCCAATGCACGTATTTTTCACGTCCTTTTTTATACAGTGTGTGAATTTCGCGAAACAGGCGACGAAGAGTGGTGGGTGAAATGTCGTGGATTTTGTGTACGACGTAGAATTACCAGAAAGGTGGGTAAATATCGATAAATGCGCGTAACAACTACATGCACGTGACCTGTCAAACCTATTCACCCTCATTATTTTATCGTCCGAACTGACATTGTCGCGTATCGCGTTCGATTTGGGTCCCAGCACCGATAGTTTCTTCTTGTATTGCGATGTTGTGTTGCAAGTTGCAACATCGAATTGTATCGCGGTATGTTGTTTAACGTTTGGAGATCAACTTTTGTTGCATTACAACAACTGCAATAAACATTTGTTGGAAAACGATCACTTCAAAAAGCACGTCGTTATAGGGCTTTTCATTGAAGGTAGGTCGCAGGTGTTCCAGCTAGTTATTCTGAATGGTTTGATGGTTGTCTAGCATTTCAAGCGCGCGAGGGTGTGTGTACTGTGTGCCGTACCAACAGCTGTACATACTTGCACTGTCGATCAATGTTAATGTTTTCGCAACGCAGAACGTTTCTGTTCCGTGTGTATCCCCACCCAATATCTTTCTCTCGCGTATTGCCGTATGGTAACTCGTGCTGTTTTACGATATCATTCACGCGATGTCGTATATGTGGGCATACCGATATCCACATGTTGCTTCACGAACGCTCAATATCGTGTTACGTTTCCTCTTAATCCGCGGTATATGCCGACGTAATTCATGTTGGTAACTTGGTATCCGTTCTGAGATATATGCACGCGATATCTTGTATTCTCCTTTGGGCCCGTGGTCGACGACCGATATTTATATATCGTGTGGCCGTACAGTATGTCCATGTCGGTCACCAATATGCACGCGACGTCGTATTCTTTTCCAATAACCGCGCATTATATCGGGTATTGTGCTCCAATATCGTGTTGATGGAAACCAATAACTGCAAGTTATATCGGAATATTGTGCTCCAATATCCTGTTGTATACCGATAACCCCACATTATATCGGGATATTGTGCTCCGATAAGAATTCCCATCGTGCGTATTGGGTTAATCGGATAACAATAAGTTCTTATTGGTTTCCATCAACTTGATTGGAATCCAATATTTCCAATAAGCCGACTGCATATTGGCCTTTTTCAATAGGGGAGCGACGAGACAAGCGGCGGCGACCCGCTTCGCTGTCGCTTGGTCACTCGCGCGACGAGGCAAACCGCATGAAAGCGACGGAAACAAACCACCAAGGCGATGGGCGCTAAGTTTTCTAGAAATCCAAAAACCGAGCTACGCGACGAGCGACAGTGAAGGGTGAACCGCATGTAAGCTATTTAGCCAGCGACGGCGACAGCGACGGGACTCGGCGACAAGCGACGGAGATTTCTCATGCTCGCTCGTCGCGTCGTTTCGTTTTTAGATTTCTAGAAATCGTCGCTTATTGCCTTGGTTGCGTGCTCCCGTCGCTTTCATGCGGTTTGCCTCGTCGCGCGAGTGACCGAGCGACAGCGAAGCGGGTCGTCGTCGCTTGTCTGGTCGCCTTCGCTCGTCTCGTCTCGTCACTTGCTAAATTGCTTACGTGCGGTTCAGCCTTTACACACGGTACACTGCAACAACAAAGGAATTAAAACGACCCGCCTCCGAGATAAACTTCTTTTTCTTTTTCTGTTCAACGAAGCTTATTCAACGATATGAAATTAGCACACACTACCAACGAATGACCGCGTACCCAAGCCAGTCAATCGTCAAACCGCAACCTCGAAGATGGCGGATCGACGGTGGCGCTCCCTGGCAAAATCGAACCTGCAGGCTCAGTGAATACCATCTATATGAACAACCCTCGTCTAAATGCAGACTCATGTATAATCCTTTACGTAAAATTTTGTCTCGGAGTACGTTGCATTTAAATGTATATGTAATATTAGAACCAATCAATTAAATTTTTCTATAGTAATATTGCACTATTCTCATTACTTATTTATTTAACTCATTTCTCGCAATTCATTACGTTTCTTTATTGACAAATAGAAATATCTAGAAATCTAAAGACGAATTCAAAACACATGGCCGCCTTTAAAACTTGAGTCAAAGCTAGTTAGTTGTATTAATTTTTATGCAGCATAATGGTTGGATGCCTTAGAATCTGGTCACCTGCATTCTGGTTGTAACGGTAATTTGTCCAGTACAAAAAACTTCTTATGTGCTGCCACTCTTTTTGCATATTAATGTACCAGTAATTTTTCATTATCGCTTACAGAAACAGAGTCGGAGGTCTGCAGGCACTTGGGCAAAATTAAACGAGTTTCTGTTCCGGTAATTTTTACCGAGGATGGCAAAATAGTAAGTATAATTCATAATTTGTCCCTCAATATGTGGAGTGTCTTCGTATTTTACAGGTCGTTGAAAAGGTCTAGCCCACACAATTTTATTAAATAAAGTAGGATTTTTAATATCGAAATAGTAAACGTTTGGACGACGAATACAGACGGCCACTCTCTTTTATATAGCAACAACGTTCTTGTGATTTTACTCTTTCGATTGTAAACATTCAATTTACAACGGTCTCAAGCAAAGCAAAAGTTAAATTTTTTTGTAAGGCCTAAGAGCCAAGCTTTGTGGATACAATGGCATGAACAAGAAATACCGGACTTGTCAAATTGGGGCCATATCAGTTAACATTGCTCGCTTGTTTTTTTTTTTTTACAAGCTGAGAATGTATGAGCATTGCTATGTTCAGCACTAGGAAAACAGATTTACTAAAGCTGAGCAAAACATCCTTTGCTGCTGCATACAATTTCATATTCTTATTTTTTTTTAGGATTCTGTCTGAGCTCACGGATTGTTTACATTGTCGTCTGTTTTATCGTAATCTCTGCAAAACATTCAGATTTCTTTTTTTTTTTAAAGAAAGAAGTGGAGCGACCCCGGTCCCACGAAAATGAAACGTCAGGGCCTGCAAAAAAGCAGAGGCCTGCTAATGAGGCAGCTCCGACTGCCAAAGAAATGAAGCGGAAAAAGAAAGTGGCCCGGGACCGTCGAATGGGGGAGCTGTTGCCACCGAAAAGTCGCAGCCGTGTTCCTTGGCATAGCCATTCAGACACTGATTCAAGTGGGGATGACGAGCTGTGTCTCAAGAGTGAACTCAGGAGAGCCAACAGAACAATCAGGCGTCTGGAGGAGAAGCTCGAGCGGTCGGAGCACACGAACCGTCGCCTGGCGAATGAACTACTGCTAAAGATTGGTGAGATTCCCAGTATTAAAATAATGTTCTTCACAGTTTTCTTATTTCCCCTTGTTTTGCATTTTTATTGTACAGAAGCAACAGCTAACAGCACAAAGCTGCCTTAGTCACCATCGAGGGCCCCAAGGACGCTGCCCACTACTATGCCTGTAGCATTCACTTCAAGAGCGTCCCAAGTGCCCTCTCTCGTGGCCCCGCCTGTTCAAGGTAGATTTATATTGTGAATATTTTGTATAGCTTTCTTGAAAAAACATTGGAGCATAAAGATCTCTAAGTGCTTTTGTGCTACACTGCCTTTGCGCATAGATCTTTAAAGTTTTGGCTAATGCAGCAAGGGTGACAAAGGTGCGAGTGATAGCATTTTCAAGCCTAATAGCATTTTCAAGCAGACGATAGTAGCCACAAAGGCTTTTTATCAAACACACTGATGTGTGCCAAAGTACTATTGTATAAGCTCCCGAAGAAAGCAGTGTAGTGAATTCTCTTAACTGAAAACTTTGCTGACAGAGCAAGCGTCTGAATTTTCGGAGTGGTCAGTGGTGGCTAGAAGTGGCACCTTCTTCCTGTCGGCTCTGCTTGCATGATTCACGGCTACGAGTCTCTTGAGATTGGTTCACCCTATAAAGCTATCGCTTGAAAACTATGACAGTCTCCTAGCAATGGGTAACTGACACCACCATCTTGTTTACAGTTTGTCAAGGCTGCTTCCGCTGCTTCAACTATTTCAGTTTCTAGAGCGAAGATCATTGGAAGTCAGCAGCAGTTCACCTAACTTTCCAGAAAATAAAAGGTTGCATGTGCGGGTTTCTTAGCAACATTGGTGTGCAATGGGAGTTTGGTTGGATGTAAAGGGGGGAAAAGTGTACGGTATAGGCAGAGCCAAAAACAAAGCCTTGCGATGTGCAACAACGCAAAGAAAACCTCACCTCGTCAACGGAGTGCAGTAGTGCGCCCTAAACTTGAGTCTAAGGTTGCGGTCTTTGGTCATCGAACTCTCTGCATAGAATTGGATTAATGCTTAAGTACAAATTTCTTTGCTTGTTTTTTCCACATTTGAAACATGCCCCGGTGCATGGTTTCAGGTGCATGTTTGGCAGCAAACGATCAGACATCTGTGGGCAATAAAATATAGCTTCACATGGCTTATTTTACCACCGCTTTATTCCAATCAGCTACATAATTCTAACAAATTGCTAGCTCCCAATGCGGTCAAATTAATGGAAGGTTACCATAACGGTACTCCCCCAGGCAACTTCCACATGATGAATGACCAGCTCTATGGAACTATTTATATATTTTACTATCACAGGCACCAGACCAAGCATCACAGCCATCACACACAGATGTCACCACAGCTGGCCTGCTCGGGCAACGCCTCGTGTGGCACGGGGAGAGGTGATGACGTGCCAGAGGATGCAGCCGTCGGTCCTGTGGCTGGTACGTCCAAACAAGAATGCACTGCATATCTGCACAACTATAACAAGATGATGAATATACTGCTAGATGAACCTCGTTGATATGTTCCCAGTTGATACGTTTTCCCTGCTGTTCCTTCCACGAACGGCAGTCCTATTAATCTTCCGTAGGCGTATATGTATTAATTTCCTAACAATGAAAGTTCACATGAAGAAAAATTGGTAATTGCTTTCTGTCTCAAATAACTGATCCCCTCCGCCAAAGAGCATTATTTGCTGTTACATTTTCTCTTATCACGCCTTCATTTACGAAGTTCCCTAAAAAACTTATCAAGGATGATGTACTGTAGTGTGAACTGAACTTTTATGCATGTTAAAGTTGGAACAGAATAATACTATTTAAAAGTATAGTCCCCTGCGTTTTATCAACTTTTAAATTGCATCAAAAGGTCATTTATTCTCTAAATTTAAATTGCTCCTTGTTTAGTATTTTACAACTTATCATCAACCTTGCTTTTGTGATCACAAAAGGAATGGGTCCAATGCAATAAAAACCGCTTTAGTGATAGCTTACATTTGAATGCAGTTGTAACCTCTACAACCATGGTTCCAGTTGCTACAGTAAACCTTCGTTTATTTTATGCACATTCTCCCGCTTATCACTCAGTGGGGCAAATTTCCCTACAAAAACCTCAATTCCAGGAAAGCACTGGGGAGACGGTTCTTTTATAGGTTCATTGTGACAATGTAATTTTTTAATGTAATCCTTAGATTTTGCTTCAAGAGTGCTGGAGACTTTAAAAAGGGTAAATTCACCCACAATACTGTTTAGCCTTTAACTTATAGATAGCACTGCTTCCTCAAGCTGCATATGAAGCTTGAGGAGTGCCACATGATGGGATGGGGGAGAATTGGTGACCGAGTGGGCTAAAGCGCACACCCAGGATCCTGGGTTCAATCCCCATTTCTGCTTGTTTCGTTCTGGATGAGCATCGTACCGGCATGCGGTCAAGTATACCACTACTGCGTGGGGCACATTAAAACCCCAGGCTAGCAACAACGAACCAGTGTCGCCTCATCCTGGTAGACCGAGCTTACGCTGCATAAACACGGACATCCAATTTGACTTCTGATGGGATGGGTTGCCATATCTCCTGCGAAATTATAAAACTGCGAAGTTTATTTACACAAAGACGCGGAAATTGAAGCTCTTTAGCCTTCCTATCTGTGATAACTAGCAGATTGGAAGCCAAACAATGAACAAAGTTTATTCAATAGAACACACATTTATGTAGTAGCTGTTACTAAGTCTCGAGACCACGTCATCACACTATCATTGTCCTAAAATTAAGATAGGAGACACCTCTAGTGGGTGTAATCACGTTCCTGTCACCTTTCCTCTTTAGGTAATTTTAATTTATTATTTCCTGAAAAACTGCAAAAAAGATACAATTTTTAAATTTCTGGATGTTTTACTACATTTTTAGCAATCTCACAGCAAAATCTAAGGGTTGCATGAACTCTACAGTACAACCTCGCTAAATCCACGCCTGTTAATTTGGTTAATTCAGACTGCCAACACGGTCCCGGCAAACATATGCATTAACATATGGCGCCAAACGCTCACTAATTCGAAGGCAGACGGCATGCACCGGATAATTCAGACTAGCCCCGAAGTCTATTGCAATTACGCGGAGCAAGAACGGTGAAAAATGTGCATTGCAGGAGCTGTGAGCGGTGCCAGGGCGTCCTCTTCAGCCGCTCACGAGAGACGCGACGAGTCATAGCTTCTCGTCAGGCCAAGCCAAGGATAAGCTGCGAGCGGCCTTCTCTTCAACACGACGGGTTGCGGTGAGCGGCGAGGTGAGAATGCAAACCCTCTTCTTCCTGTCCCCGGAGGCACCAGTGGGCACCGTCAGTGGGGAGAGCCTGGCCAGTAGGCGTTCTGACGCAGCGTGCATTCAGGCACGTAGCCAGGGGGGGGGGGGGGGGGGGGCGGCCCCCCTCCAAAAAAAATCTTCCATTTTGCTGGGACTTCCTCTCCCCCCTCCCCCTTATACAGCATTTTGTCATGGGCGCCCCCCCCCCCCCCCCGAAACAAAATCCTGGCTACGTGCGTGCGTGCATTGCTGGGTGTTTAAATGTAGATGGCGCACACACCGCTGCACAGCCACACTGCAGAGCACGCACTGCGTTGGTCGTCATATACAGATGAGTTGCTACCGTGTTAGCAATTGATGGCCGCAGTGTATCCGGGTGTCTAATAATAACCTCAACATGGCACTCATACAGAAACGTGATGGTAGCTTTCCACTTTCTTTAGGATTTTTGCCTTGATATGAAGATCCTTCGCCGCATAGTTCCCCCGACTTGCCATAACGGACGAAAGTAACGCGCTGCAAAAAGCGTGTGTGCGACATCACTAAATCAGAAAAGCTGTAAATAATGCAGCTTTGGATGCCATGCGCACCACAACGACCAAGTTTCCCGTGTGACAGGGAAGACGTGATGCCGGTTGCATTAGCGGTATTTGCCTGTAATTTCACAACTCGAACACACACTTTTCCCCAAAAAATAAGTCTTCATAAATAGATGCACGTTACAGTTGAAATCGAAAACCGAAACTGAAATGAAAAATGCAAGAAATACTCGTTGTAAGGTGGTTAGTACAACTGTCAACGTGATCAGATTTATTTACGTTCGCCGTTTCGGCATTGGTTTCATACTTCCGCACACATTTGTTTGTGTCAAAGGGTGTTGCTCTTTGCCTATTTATTGTTTTTAGTTGTTTCATGTACGCTGAACTTGCTTTGGGGCGTTTGATCCTCAACGAGACGGGATACCAGGTATACGCTTGCGGCGCCATCGTTCAAATTAACCTTTGCACATTTTTATTTGTTTAAATTACCTGGAGCTTTCTCCCTTTCAGATACATA
Organism: Ixodes persulcatus; assembly: GCA_013358835.2. Lineage (NCBI taxonomy): Eukaryota > Metazoa > Arthropoda > Arachnida > Ixodida > Ixodidae > Ixodes > Ixodes persulcatus. The sequence continues at coordinate 21,020 of JABSTQ010002595.1, read as the reverse complement.
GGCATGGTACAGTAGAATCTCTTTAATTCAAACTCGAGGTGGACCGAACATTTTTTTTAATAAAGGAGAGTTTGAGAGGCACATAGAATGGGACCTGCATGATGGTTTGAATTATCTGCAAGTTTGAATTAAGAGAGTTTGAATTAACGAGATTCAACTGTACAACTCTCCCTTTTCTTGCATGTAATAAAATGCATTATTTTTGATCTTAGATGCTGCTGAGGTTCTGGCTGGGGATCCTGCTGAGCATCTTCCTGAGCCTCTTGCTGGGGATCCTGCTGTGGATCCTGCTGTGGATCCTGCTGTGGATGCTGGCAACACTGCTGGACCTGCACCTCTGGATGTAGTAGGTGACCAGGTGAGGCTATTCGCATGTTTTATAAATGGTACTGAGCTATATACAAGCAATGTGCTTTTGTTTTTATATGATTGTTTGAATAACATTACCTGTGTGACATAGAGGAGAGGGCTTCAACAGTTTTTTTCTCATAGCCACATGGAGTAGATCTCAGGTTTGCACTCATCGGACGTCTTTATGTACTATCGGAAACAAACATTTTTGGGACCTGTGAGTGGCACCTAAAGCACATCACCGCGCCACTTGCATGATTTTGAGACCACAGAGGAGCGCATGTGCGTCCTATTCTTTCAAGCATGTGTGTTCTTCTGCTCCTCTGTGACCTGGTGCATACCCTAGAAGTTTACGTGAGGGGCCGCTTCGGAAGCCATTGTGATGGGCATCTGCCATGGATGCTGCAACTAGAGCTAGCGCTTCTGGCTTTGAGGCTCATAAAGCCGAGCAGAAATGCTTAACTTTAGAACAAACTAAGCTTCAATTCATTTGTTGCATTTCTTGCTGCATGTGCCTGTCACAGGCTTCGCTATCAGTTTGAAACTGAGGTATCGCGAGCTCTGAACAGCAATACTTCTCCCGGTAAGACAGCATATTCACAGTGGCTGTTGGTAAAAGATTAGTGCCCGTACAGTGATGACAAGTGCGAGCGTTGTTATGTTCAAGAATAAAGGCGGAAGAGTAAAAACGTGATTGCCTTTCGGAAACTGGAGGGAACATATCTATAAAAGTCCGGGCACTTGATTGCGCTACCTACTAATGCATTCAGAATATCGTGGACAAAAAGCAAGTTTCATTTCCAAATGTGTTGATTTTATGTTTTTTTTTCCTATCGCAATTATTAGGGCGTGCTTTCTTATATATCTATAATGCAACCGGTCATGGCCTGTTCATTTATAGATATAAAGCAACAGGCCATGACCCTGTCATGGCCTGTTGCTTTATAGCAACAGGCCATGACAGGCTTGTTGAAAAGCAGCATCACTCCGGATGTTGCTTTATAGCAACATATATATACAAAGCATAAAGCATAAGTTGTATATAGTAGCAACACTACGGATGTTGCTTTATAGCAACATCCGTAGTGATACTACGAATGTTGTGATCTTCAGTCGCGGCACACGTAGCAGAGGCTTTTCACAGCTGCCGCCGAACGCTGACTCTAGGTAAATTTTCTTCACATAAGATGCGAAGAACACACATGCCTGCAAGCATGGTAGGATGCACATGCACTTTTTCGTGTCCCCAACACCAAGCAAGCCTCCGGCAGATGGTGCCGCCGTGCGCAATAGTAGGAAAAATTGTGGGGATATTTGTTTGCGTTTGTACATCACTTACTACTTGAAATACTGTTCTGGCTACTTGCAGCGATACCTGGGCCATGGGATATTCGTCCCAAACCACAAATTCGTGTCGGTGAAAAAAAATGTCCCAACCGACTCGCGGTTTTGTGGGCTTCTACTTTGCCAGCTATATACGCATGACAAAATGATCAACAGAAGCGTGACCGGTCAACCTTCCCGGCGCAACCTCAAGAAGGGTGCTGCGAAGAGGATGCCCCTCACCCCTGCAAAGGTGGAGGCCGTGAAGGGTGGGTGTTGGTTTTATTTATGCTTGCTTCCTGGGGTAAACATTTCAAGATGAATGACACTATATAGGCATAAAGCAGGACGCTCAATTGTTTAGGATGTGTATACCACTATATATGCATTAACAAGTTGCAGATTTCGGCGTTTTACCGTGCAGAGGTCAACCTGGTAGTGTAGTATTTGCATACTTTTTTTTAGAGTTATGGTCTAAATATTAAACTGCTGTTGACTTGCAGGTTTAGGTCGTGCCACTACTGTGTCAATTCAGTCTAGAGAGCTTAGCTGCAAATAGCTAGGCATTGAATAAAAGCATATACCGCACAAGTATGGCTGTAAAGAATACAGCGGTAGGGTTGCTGTATTTATGTACAAATCAACCCACTGTCAATGATTGTAAATTATTGGTAAAACCCTCTCTGTGAGATTTGACTCTTCATGGACATACAAGGTTGCAGCTGGGCACACATAAACATATTACAGTGCTCACATTTGTCTGTATGACTTCGTTTTCCATTGTTTGTAGGAAACTTTAACAACTTCTAATTGTCTCCATCTATACATTTCTTATGCTTTCGCAGTTGGCTTGTCCGGCTACATCAAGGGGAGAAGGACAGCCGTGGCCGATGGGGAGCGCCTTGACAAATTGAAGATTATCCTGTCGAACTCCTTCAGCGAAAAGAACAGGCCAGAAATGTAGCCTCGTAAGCCAAAGGCAGGAGCAGAAACTTTGCCGGTGGACGACCCAGCCGTTTAAATAAACGTCCCGGTTTGATCTTCTTCAGAAATTGTATATGGCACTTTATTTTCTCAACGTTTGACTTCTCAGACCCACAGAATGTGTTGTCACACCCGAGATTTTTACACCATATGGTTATCAGATGTGAAACAAACTGGTTTAATTGTAAATTCATTCCCAGCTAGTTGATTGCCGATTTTAAATGAACCGGTGTATCCCAATCGGGAATGAACCGGGTTCATTCCCGATTTGGAATGTACCGGTTCATTCCCGATTTGGAATGTACCGGTTCATTTAAGGGTAGCAATATACTGGTTCAGGCACGGTTCAATTCCCAGATTCCATCCCGGTAAGACTCACCGATATAATCCCCGGTTCGATAATTCATATTGAAACCCGATAATGAAACCAGTAAGGAAATCCATATCGCTTTTTTCAGTAGGGATGTAGTCTACTTTAACACATTTCGCCCAAACGTCTGACAAGTAGGGTAGCAACTTCACAATTCAAGCTTAGCCAAACTCGAGCTTCTCAAAAGCGTGCGTCTGAAGGTACGGCCACCGTATACGTTTCCGAATAGAGCTCACAAAGTAAAACCAAACTGAGCACCACACACATCGAAGGTGGTGAATGCTGCCCCAGAGCCGTGTATTGGGAGAGTTTGGCCAATGGGCGGAGCAAAGGCCGCCGACAGAGCCGAATATTCTCTCCGTGGTTAGAGCATAAACTTAAAGTGCGACAAAGCATCGACCAATCAGCAGACCTCGACGTCACAATATTGGAAACAACATTTAAAGCGTGGATCCGCGCAGATCGCAACTATGCATTTTGTTCTGGTTAGGAGCGCACATTGTTGGTTTATTCTACCGTTGAATATGGATGTGACGAAAACCTCACATGCGCCAAGTTTTCAGTCACTAGCGACGCTAAAACGGCTTAAATTAGTTGAGTCGCATTTTTAGAGCTCACGAACATCGCTAGGGGCTGTGGTTGGCCACGAGATGCTCGTCTATTCCAACTAACGAATGGCCAAACTCTCCAAAACACGGCTCTGCGCTGCCCTAGAGTTCCTGTGTTGGCTCTCTACGGGAGCCAGAGTTGCGTGTTCATCTCCGTAGCGCAAGCTTTCCCGCACAGCCCGGGGATTCTGCTCGAAAAACGGTGCCGCGCGCGCCGCTGCTTTTTTTCCTTCTTTACTGAAAAACAGTAAAGGAGGAGAAGGTGGCAAATGCCCGGGGATTATACCGCAGTGCGCGTGCAGCGACGGCGAAGCGGCCGTATCGGTGGCTTCCCTGCACGGCCCTTGGATTGCTCCTCACGTGATCGATCTCGGCGAATAGCGACGCGGCGGCACGGGGAAAACACACGTGCAACTCTGGCTTCCGTTGGGAGCCTATACAGGAACTCTATGCTGCCGTCCCGAAGCGCCATCTTCGTTCCATCATCTGCATTGAAAATCGCCGTGCAGACGTGCCAGCGAAGCCGGTATCAAGCGCGAGCATGTTGCTCTGCAGTCGAACGTTTTATCGACAGATCGTTTTATCGATACGCGCTTATTTATCACCAGATTGCTTGATTGACAGATCGTTTCATCGACAGCCCAGATTAGCTTTTTTTCTGTAATGAGCCGCCACAGGCTGCTGCCACAAAGCGGCGAGTACGTGTGGGATACACGCGTGACTAAATGTCCCTACACCGTTCAATTCGCGCAACGAGTGTCGATGGAACGTTAATGTCGACGAACGCGTGTCCATAAAACGTCAGTCCACAAAACGCGTTTTCCGGTGAAGCGATAGGGACTCGTTGCCCTGAACGACGTCACTGATACACCCAAGGCAGCGCTCATTCTACGCAAGAATGTCTCGATGCTGCGATCTCGTTCCCGTTTGCACCCTCAGGGAACCGGGCACCGCCACCGCTCACACATGTCACAAATACAAAAGCAAGGAAACTCTGACATAAACACGAGAAAAAGGAATGCACGTTCCCAACCAGCAGCCCCATGCCCCGGGAAACGCAGCATTGAACGAATGCATGGAAACGGTAGACTTACCTTTATCGGGCGGGTGCTCTTGGTTTGTGACTGCAGCTACGTGCCCAGCATCGCTTCGGTAACCCGCGAACCCGATCCGGCTTCCAACCACACTTCTAATACCCAATTTACACAGCAGCGTAAAGGTACCTTTAGCTTAGGTCCCTTAGCTGGCGGCACCTGTAGTAAATGGCGTTCTTGATCACACGATAAATAAACGGAGCCCTTAAAGTTGATGTCGACTGCATTCCAGCTTAACCGCGAGAGGAGCCCGTGATAAATAAGTATTCCTCGATATCGGTTCGACGCGCAGTTTTTTTTATTATTATTGGATGTGAAATATCACATTTAAAACCGATTTCTCTAAAGCTAAAGGCGCACCCAAATGAGTCTTGCTTTAAAACGTCCGACCCGTCTGGCCATACTGGCCCTAAATCATCTGCGTTTACGAGTTAGCATTGCGAGGTGGGCGACCTTTTTATGTTTAGCAGCTACATTTTCTTGCAACGTTCTCACTGAAGTAGCTAAATAGTGCCCGGCAGAAACGAACCACGACGGAGTCTCACGATTACGCCAGTCACGCGATCGAAAGGGATGGACGACGACGAAGATAAAGGGTCCTAGGCGGGAGAGTCGGGCGACTCGTTGACAACCTCGAAAAAGAGCTCGCAGTGGTCCATCGCGTTTATGTTCGTAGCAGACATTGTTTTCCACGTGCCTCTGCTGCTACCTGTTAGCTAGAGTATGCGTTCATCATTATTGTTTTATTCCATCACATTGGTGTTCACAATCATTTCATAATTTGATACTTATATATATTCAATTTGCAATAATGCATTAAACAAGATATATTTATATATCTGTGATATTATTTTGAGTTCGTGGGTCAGAGGCTACTCCCTGTAGCTGTTAAGGGAGCTCGGTGAGCTCCGTTAAGCACAGGACCTCCCTTAACGAAAGGGACCTTTATGCGCCGTGTGATCACGATCTCCAGCTCCCTTTACGACAGGTACTTGAACTAAAGGTACCTTTACGCTGCCGTGTGATTTGGGTATTAATCACACAAATCAAAATGGCGCGAATGAACAAAGACTTCGTTACCCACCAGCCGAAGCAGGCGAGCAGGCCGAGATGGAGTGTAGAAGGTGAGGAGGTTAAGTCTCCTAGCAACACGAAGGCCAGATAACGCGCTAAACGCGATCGCTATCGCGATAGGTTGTCAGTCGAATGACGTTTTACCAGTGGCAGCTAATCGGGAAGCTCTATTCCGCGCGCATTTTGTTTGTTTTCTTGCGCTTCCTGGTCGCTCTACCCTCTCCCCTTGTTGACGTCTTTTCGTTGACGGTGAGAACGTGAGGACTCGTCAAAATTGGCAAGAAAATCGCTGTAAAATTGGCGGCCACTTTTTACAGTGTATGTTGGAAAGGGTGCGGCCCGCAGCTCGCTGGCAAGGCGTAAATCATGGGAATAAATTTGCCGAGCCGTTGTTTGTGCTTTCGGGACTCTGGAAGGAAGCTGCCGATCTCCAAAAACGAATGTTTGGTGCCAGCAAGAAACACGGTAAATTTTGCAGTTTTCAGTTGTAGAGCGCTTGCACCTTCTCGACCGCTTAAAGCGCTGGAGATGCGCGATTGAATCGCGGTCTCTTATGTTAGCCACGAGAAGACTAGACAGTCGCAACTCGACGTTGTCGTGAAATTCGGCCGAGGTGTTGAACCAGCAGCGCGTTAGTCCTACAATCTGTTCTAACTCCATCCGTGTTGACGGACCTTCCCATTGTCACGTCTGAACGCAAAAGACGCACTCATTCAAGAAATAAAATGTTACGTACCATGTGTCGCAAGCGTAATCTATACGACATTTATTTCAGTTCTACGTAAAAAAAAAAGATGGAATTGACGAGGGCGTCGGTACGTTGGTCACCGCAGCCATCGCACCGAGATCGACGAGGGAAAAATTAGACTAATAATACTACATTCGAGGTCATTTTTCAGGCTATTTACATGAGAAAGGTCCATTGAAAAGAAAAAAAATCGTGTGGGCTTCCCTTTCCGCCCTTCCATTCAGCAGGACCTAGGCCATTCCCGTGAACGAGCTCGGCTTGTCCGCTCCGTCGGTACGGTCGTAGTGGTTCCTGTGACTGCTTCCGGGGATCCTCGGCTTGTAGCTAAAGTTCTTTCTTTCCGTTCACTACCCGAAGTCGAAGAGTATTTAGAAAACTTTACGTCGCTTGTCGTGGCGAAGTACGAGCGACGTGGACGGACATGTCGACTGCAAAAAAGTGCGGAGGACAGCTCGGGAGCTGTTCCGGAATTCCTTGGTATAAATTACGCAAAACTCGCAATTATTTCGCTTCGTGAGTGCGGATGTCTTACATTTTTTGTACGCACGTTTTTCGTCGTACGATAGCTTTGTGAATCTGGTCTCTGTTTTGACGACATAATATCCTGGCGTAATAAATATAAAACAAAATATATGTTGGCAACTTTTCTTAATTATGTGAGAAGTAAAAGGATCCTTCAAAAAATCCATCCGGATTCAATCCATACGGCTGGGGCTTGCTAGCCGGTTCTTGTGCGGGGTGGTGTAATGGTGCACCTGGCGACACCCTCGCCTCGCCCGCCGATTCCTTTGGGAGAGGAGGATTCACGTGATGGGAGTACCAGTACGCTGCCTGAGGCTCGTCGGGGTGTCTCCGGTCGAAGGGGGGTGTAAGGGCGCGCGATACACCCACGTACACCCTTTTTTTAGAGTGAAGGCTCTATTTGTGTCTAGGCTTAATACGGGCACAACGGTGACCGATGTGCTTGGCATTAACAAACCTGTCTTCAGGGCGAAGGCGGCCAACTGCGCTTAAATAAAGACAAAATGTAGCCAATACGCTTTTTGCCCATGTCGGTGGACGACGAGCTTTCAAAGTTCTAAATTGCCCAGAAGTCAGAGAGGAAGGCTGCCCCTTTCACCAGTTCTTTGGTAAACAATGTGTCTCGCGTATCTGAATCACAAGAACAGAATGGTAGCATTACAGAACATAATTAGGGTTACCGGTTTGAGTTGAGCTATTTGGTACATTGTCATTAATGTTGAGGAAACAACTTGAACAATAAACGATTACACACAAACAGGACACACACACAATGCTGACTAATAAGTAATATTTAGTATTTTATATTCCTGATCCCCCGGTACAATATAAAAAAATTCCAATTTACGCCTCGGGTCTTAAACGGATAATTTCAAATGAGCTAATTGGTCTTAATTCCCTAATTATTCTGCCGAATATGTTTACTTTCAAGTCTTTACGCCTTGACTTCGGACCGGAGACAGCACAGCTAGCGAAGCGGTTTGTCAACGTTACCCGCAGCATTTCAACCTACAAGTCTAAACTCGACTTCACAAAGTCGTGCCGGAATGTGATAGCTAAAAAGTTATATTACAATTTTTCAATTTCCTAATTTCTTCTTTTTTTTAAATTCTTTTCCTTTTCATTTCCTTTCTTCTCTTTTGAAGACGAAGAGGTTAGGAGCTGCTGCTGTGTCCGCGTGCCTTCAGTCACCCCTGAAAAAGAAACCGAGTTGGTTTTGAAACGTCGGGTTGCCTTTCGAATTTTGGTTGGAGATTGTGGGAACCGCTCTGCGTTCCCCAAGGCCCTCTCCCGTCCTCCCTCCCCCGCCGCGCGGAATCCCCCTCGCTGCCACGACACGGCCTTGGGGCAAGTTGCAAAGCGGACGCCGGAGTTGGCGACGGTGGCGCTGGGGAGAGAGGAGGGTCAGGAGAAAGCGCGGACGGGGCAGGTTTCGGGGGGATTCGGGATTCGGAAAAGTGCGGGGACTCTGGAAGGACTGGGTGATAGGCGGCCCCGCTGACGTCGGCGCTGCCGGCCGCGCTCTTGGGGCCCGGCTCCCAACTTCCCGGATCGGGTGAGAGGCCACGGGGACGACCGAACGACGCCTCTTCTGGGCGGACGGATCACCGGAGCCATGGTGGAGCATGGCCGGCCGCGTGGACTTCGGCGGCGCGGACCACCACCAGCGGCGCCACGGACCAGCCCGGGTGCGACGACATCGGGGCAAGCTAACGGCGGCCTCAGCTCGGCGATTGACAGCATCCCCCGCAAGGACGTGAGATGCAAATAAACAGTTGCACCGAGAGTTGCGTTGCGTGGTCCATTCGGAGACAGACGGCCGGGAATGGGAAAGAACCCCACAAGATACATTTTCGGACTTCAGCATACAATTGGTTTCACTCTCGCAGGGCGCTACTTTTTTTTTCCTGCAAAGTTTGGTGCATGTTGTTTGGGACACCCGGGATATAATTTATATCAAACTTTGTCATAGAATTTTGTTTAATGTTTGGCATGTTCTATTTTTTATATATAAGCTATTGGATTGAGTCTCCTTTTCTTTGAAGTTTCGAACATAATTATTTTCATAGTTCATCCAGTTCACTATGATGAGTTTCAGCTTTACAGTTTTCAGATTTTTTTTATCACAACAGCGCTCAAGCAGGAAAAATATACATGGCGAAATTATTTTTATTTATTGATTCAGCCGTCATATTCAGAATTGCCTCAAAGTTTAGAGGCGCCGCCATGTTTTTTTTTTGTTTTTTTTAATGGGATAGCATTTAAACAAGTTACGACTTTTGGTGCTAGTGGTGCTAGTTATAGACACGCGGTTACTCCGTCACAAAATGAGGGAAACAAGGGATCACGTAACGGACGCGGTCGCAGGGAACCAACGCTAGAAGTGATACACTATCACCCAACAATAGCGTCATTGTTCTATAAAGATCGCGGCCGTTGACGGGCGAATCAACTGTAAATATTGTGAAGCGTGCAAATGAAAAAAATAAAAGCTTTTCCTTTTTCGCTCCCGGCTGCGTAGCGCAACAATCTCCGAGAACAGTGGTCAGCTCGGGAGACCGACGCGGCCGTTCGCAACCAAGCACTGCAAAAAAAAAAAATCCCGTTTTTTTGTCATTTTTTTTTTCCCGGGACGCGAAGAATACACAGATGCGCAGACTGAGGCGAGGCAGCGTCGTGGGGGGTGATTCAATGTGTTGACACCTGGTTCTATAGTTCGTAGGCGGAGCAGGTGCTTGGCAAACGGCAGCTCTGTTGCCATTCGTGCCCCTCCGAACTAGACACGCTTCAGACAAGAGAATATCCGAGTTAGCTTGTACACAAGACCTAGAAATTGTATTTTGTTATCATTCAGCTCAGTGTATATCGTGTATGATTAAATGAAGTTACTCTATAATGCATGTTCTTCTGTATTTGTGAGTTTTATGCATTCAGTTCCAACCAGGGTGCCACTACCAGGACCGCAACGTTGATCCTGGGCACTATAATCAACACTGATTTGAATGATATTAATAGTATTACTACAATTAATATTGAGTAACAGTATCACCTGCATTTTTATTATTATTATTATTATTATTATTATTTTTATTATTATTATTATTATTCTGTTCGGCGGAAGGCTAACGACAACTACTCTTCACAAGCCCTGGAACGTCGAGCTACTTCCGAGCGTGCTCCGTTCCGTTCACCTTCTGGGCTGGTCTGTTCCTGGCTCGTCATCACCTTGGCCCTTTCGCCTCCACTCTACATTTCAACGTGAGTCGCCCCGTCATTGCTGCGCCGCTGACCAGCTCCCTCGTCGCCTACATGCCGCTTCGGGACGCCCCTGGCTGCGCTATCTTCACAATATAAGACTGTGAAAAAGACGCCCACCCTTGCAGTCGGCGGCGGTCTGTTTGACGGAAGGCAAACGACAACTACTCTTCACAAGCCCTGGAACGTCGAGCTACTTCCGAGCGTACTCCGTTCCGTTCACCTTCTGGGCTGGTCTGTTCCTGGCTCGTCATCACCTTGGCCCTTTCGCCTCCACTCTACATTTCAACGTGAGTCGCCCCGTCATTGCTGCGCCGCTGACCAGCTCCCTCGTCGCCTACATGCCGCTTCGGGACGCCCCTGGCTGCGCTATCTTCACAATATAAGACTGTGAAAAAGACGCCCACCCTTGCAGTCGGCGGCGGTCTGTTTGGCGGAAGGCAAACGACAACTACTCTTCACAAGCCCTGGAACGTCGAGCTACTTCCGAGCGTACTCCGTTCCGTTCACCTTCTGGGCTGGTCTGTTCCTGGCTCGTCATCACCTTGGCCCTTTCGCCTCCACTCTACATTTCAACGTGAGTCGCCCCGTCATTGCTGCGCCGCTGACCAGCTCCCTCGTCGCCTACATGCCGCTTCGGGACGCCCCTGGCTGCGCTATCTTCACAATATAAGACTGTGAAAAAGACGCCCACCCTTGCAGTCGGCGGCGGTCTGTTTGGCGGAAGGCAAACGACAACTACTCTTCACAAGCCCTGGAACGTCGAGCTACTTCCGAGCGTACTCCGTTCCGTTCACCTTCTGGGCTGGTCTGTTCCTGGCTCGTCATCACCTTGGCCCTTTCGCCTCCACTCTACATTTCAACGTGAGTCGCCCCGTCATTGCTGCGCCGCTGACCAGCTCCCTCGTCGCCTACATGCCGCTTCGGGACGCCCCTGGCTGCGCTATCTTCACAATATAAGACTGTGAAAAAGACGCCCACCCTTGCAGTCGGCGGCGGTCTGTTTGGCGGAAGGCAAACGACAACTACTCTTCACAAGCCCTGGAACGTCGAGCTACTTCCGAGCGTACTCCGTTCCGTTCACCTTCTGGGCTGGTCTGTTCCTGGCTCGTCATCACCTTGGCCCTTTCGCCTCCACTCTACATTTCAACGTGAGTCGCCCCGTCATTGCTGCGCCGCTGACCAGCTCCCTCGTCGCCTACATGCCGCTTCGGGACGCCCCTGGCTGCGCTATCTTCACAATATAAGACTGTGAAAAAGACGCCCACCCTTGCAGTCGGCGGCGGTCTGTTTGGCGGAAGGCAAACGACAACTACTCTTCACAAGCCCTGGAACGTCGAGCTACTTCCGAGCGTACTCCGTTCCGTTCACCTTCTGGGCTGGTCTGTTCCTGGCTCGTCATCACCTTGGCCCTTTCGCCTCCACTCTACATTTCAACGTGAGTCGCCCCGTCATTGCTGCGCCGCTGACCAGCTCCCTCGTCGCCTACATGCCGCTTCGGGACGCCCCTGGCTGCGCTATCTTCACAATATAAGACTGTGAAAAAGACGCCCACCCTTGCAGTCGGCGGCGGTCTGTTTGGCGGAAGGCAAACGACAACTACTCTTCACAAGCCCTGGAACGTCGAGCTACTTCCGAGCGTACTCCGTTCCGTTCACCTTCTGGGCTGGTCTGTTCCTGGCTCGTCATCACCTTGGCCCTTTCGCCTCCACTCTACATTTCAACGTGAGTCGCCCCGTCATTGCTGCGCCGCTGACCAGCTCCCTCGTCGCCTACATGCCGCTTCGGGACGCCCCTGGCTGCGCTATCTTCACAATATAAGACTGTGAAAAAGACGCCCACCCTTGCAGTCGGCGGCGGTCTGTTTGACGGAAGGCAAACGACAACTACTCTTCACAAGCCCTGGAACGTCGAGCTACTTCCGAGCGTACTCCGTTCCGTTCACCTTCTGGGCTGGTCTGTTCCTGGCTCGTCATCACCTTGGCCCTTTCGCCTCCACTCTACATTTCAACGTGAGTCGCCCCGTCATTGCTGCGCCGCTGACCAGCACCCTCGTCGCCTACATGCCGCTTCGGGACGCCCCTGGCTGCGCTACAATATAAGACTGTGAAAAAGACGCCCACCCTTGCAGTCGGCGGCGGTCTGTTTGACGGAAGGCAAACGACAAGTACTCTTCACAAGCCCTCGAACGTCGAGCTACTTCCGAGCGTACTCCGTTCCGTTCACCTTCTGGGCTGGTCTGTTCCTGGCTCGTCATCACCTTGGCCCTTTCGCCTCCGTTCTACATTTCAACGTGAGTCGCCCCGTCATTGCTGCGCCGCTGACCAGCTCCCTCGTCGCCTACATGCCGCTTCGGGACGCCCCTGGCTGCGCTATCTTCACAATATAAGACTGCGAAAAAGACGCCCACCCTTGCAGTCGGCGGCGGTCTGTTTGGCGGAAGGCAAACGACAACTACTCTTCACAAGCCCTGGAACGTCGAGCTACTTCCGAGCGTGCTCCGTTCCGTTCACCTTCTGGGCTTGTCTGTTCCAGGCTCGTCATCACCTTGGCCCTTTCGCCTCCGTTCTACATTTCAACGTGAGTCGCCTCGTCATTGCTGCGCCGCTGACCAGCTCCCTCGTCGCCTACATGCCGCATCGGGACGCCCCTGGCTGCGCTATTTTCACAATATAAGACTGTGGAAAAGACGCCCACCCTTGCAGTCGGCGGCGGTCTGTTTGGCGGAAGGCAAACGACAACTCTCTACACAAGCCCTGGAACGTCGAGCTACTTCCGAGCGTGCTCCGTTCCGTTCAACTTCTGGGCTGCTCTGTTCCTGGCTCGTCATCAGCTTGGCCCTTTCGCCTCCGTTCTACATTTCAACGTGAGTCGCCCCGTCATTGCTGCGCCGCTTAGCAGCTCCCTCGTCGCCTACATGCCGCTTTGTGACGCCCCTGGCTGCGCTATCTTTACAATATAAGACTGTGGAAAAGACGCCCACCCTTGCAGTCGGCGGCGGTCTGTTTGGCGGAAGGCAAATGACAACTACTCTTCACAAGCCCTGGAACGTCGAGCTACTTCCGAGCGTGCTCCGTTCCGTTCACCTTCTGGGCTGGTCTGTTCCTGGCTCGTCATCACCATGGCCCTTTCGCCTCCGTTCTACATTTCAACGTGAGTCGCCCCGTCATTGCTGCGCCGCTGACCAGCTCCCTCGTCGCCTTCATGCCGCTTCGGGACGCCCCTGGCTGCGCCATCTTCACAATATAAGACTGTGGAAAAGACGCCCACCCTTGCAGTCGGCGACGGCCTGTTTGGCGGAAGGCAAACGACAACTACTCTTCACAAGCCCTGGAACGTCGAGCTACTTCCGAGCGTGCTCCGTTCCGTTCACCTTCAGGGCAGGTCTGTTCCTGGGTCGTCATCACCTTGGCCGTTTCGCCTCCGTTCTACATTTCAACGTGAGTCGCCCCGTCATTGCTGCGCCACTGACCAGCTCCCTCGTCGCCTACATGCCACTTCGTGACGCCCCTGGCTGCGCTATCTTCACAATATAAGACTGTGAAAAAGACGCCCACCCTTGCAGTCGGCGGCGGTCTGTTTGGTGGAAGGCAAACGACAACTACTCTTCACAAGCCCTGGAACGTCGAGCTACTTCGGAGCGTGCTCCGTTCCGTTCACCTTCAGGGCTGGTCTGTTCCTGGCTCGTCATCACCTTGGCCCTTTCGCCTCCACTCTACATTTCAACGTGAGTCGCCCCGTCATTGCTGCGCCGCTGACCAGCTCCCTCGTCGCCTACATGCCGCTTCGGGACGCCCCTGGCTGCGCTATCTTCACAATATAAGACTGCGGAAAAGACGCCCACCCTTGCAGTCGGCGGCGGTCTGTTTGGCGGAAGGCAAACGACAACTACTCTTCACAAGCCCTGGAACGTCGAGCTACTTCCGAGCGTGCTCCGTTCCGTTCACCTTCTGGGCTGGTCTGTTCCTGGCTCGTCATCACCTTGGCCCTTTCGCCTCCACTCTACATTTCAACGTGTGTCGCCCCGTCATTGCTGCGCCGCTGACCAGCTCCCTCGTCGCCTACATGCCGCTTCGGGACGCCCCTGGCTGCGCTATCGTCAAAATATAAGACTGTGGAAAAAACGCCCACCTTGCAGTCGGCGGCGGCTTCTTCAACCGAACATTTACAGTTACTTTGTACAGGTGAGAGGATACGTACCTTCCCGATCTTGTTTGCTTTTTTGGCCCTCTAATATAACGTGTCGTTTTTCAATTGATCATGAACGCCTCAGGCGAGTTCCTCATTTGTTTTAAAGATGTTTCACCTGATGGCAAATACATGGTCTGTGTGGAGTGTAAGAGCGCTTATCACCTGGGGTCCTGCGCGGGGATCAAAGAGTCTACCTACACCACAATGGGTGCTGGGAAAAGAGCGAAATGGCGTTGCCGCACTTGCCGTTCCGCTGATTCTGCATCTGCGTCGGTAAGCGTGGCTGAGGATCTTGAGGGCGACTCCCCTTCGGAGACCCAGTTCAGTGCAGTAATGGCCAAATTAGACGTTTTATTGTCCATGAAGGCAAGTGTAGACACATTGCTTACGCTCCCAGCTAAGGTTGACGAACTGTTAACACTGAAGCCTGACGTGCAGAATCTTCAGGAGGCTGTTAAAAAACTCAGAGACAGCAGATGACCTCACAACAAAATATCACTCGGTACTCAGCAAATCAACTAAAAATGAGGAGAACGTTGAAAAAGGGAAAGTGGAACCAACGGGGGTAGCCGCTACTGTGAAAAACCAAGAGTCCATTATTCAGCTACTTCGTAGTGACGTGAATTACATGGAACAACGCAGTCGTTCGACGAACTTGGAAGTCAACGGAATTCCACACACCAGGGGCGAAGATTTAAAAACGGTCATTGCCGATCTCGCAGCGAAATTGAACCTTCCTCGTCTTCTGGAAACTGACGTTCTTGCTGTTCACAGGCTATCGTCAAAGCGCGACGTCGTGCCTGCTATATTAATAAGGTTTTCATCCTTGAGGGTCTGGGAAGCATGGATGGGTTGTCGTGGTTTGCTGCGTACGCTAAACCAATGGGGAGACCTACCAAAGATTTATTTTAATGAAAACATTACACGTCTAAACAAAGAACTTTTCTGGATGGCCAGAAAAAAGGCGAAGGAAGTACATTTGTGAGTTGGTCAAGGGGGGCAAGGTTTTCGCAAAGAAGGAGGAAGGTGCTCCAATTATTCGAGTGAACACTGTGGACGACGTCGGAAGCATACGCTAGAGAAATAACGGCTCATTTTCAACAATGCGAGGATTTCAGTGTCTTAAAAAAAATGCCTAAATATTAAGCAACATCTTTTCATGGTAATACATGAGAATATACGAAGCATAAGAAAATATTGGGACCTCTTTAAAGTTTTGACTAAGGATGTCATGGTAAAAACGGACGTTTTTGTACAAACCGAAACTAATATATTTGAGGACTAGTGGAACCAATTTAAACTGGAGGGCTTTAACTCCTTCTGGTTTTCGCGATCAAAAACGGGGGGTGGGGGTATTGTGGCTTTTGTTAAAGACACGTGGCTGGTCAGTAAGTGCCATTCATTTATTACTCACGCGGAAACTATCGCCCTTAAAATTGAAAATGTTTGCTTCGAAGTTTTTTTGTTGGCCTGTTATAGGCCTCCCTCCCAAAGTGTGAGGGGCTTTCTGGATGAATTAAAGGAAATGCTGCCAGAGGTGCATAACAGAGGATAGTTTTGTTTTGTGGGAGATCTCAACATAGACACAGCGAACCAGGATCGATCTGAGGTATGTGATTATCTCAACATACTGGCGAATGAAGGCGTGGAATGCGTCATTAATGCTCCTACGAGAGAGGAAATTTTAGTAGATAAATTAGTGTCGTCATCAATCGACCATATTTGTGTCAGAGCTCGAAATACTGTGGTGATGTCGTCAGTTATCTCCAAAAACCTTGCCGATCACTATTTCATTGCATGTCAGTTTGGGACGATTGCGGAGACGAGGATATATAGGGATAATAAACATAAAATGCAAATCATTGACAATAATGTACTTGACCGACTCATTTCGTCCTTTGACTGGAGGTCATTCCGCGAGTCAGTTTCTGAATTCAATGTTCACGCAAAGTTCGTAGAGCTTATCAAATCCTTCAACGACTTATCCAAACGTACTGTGACAATAAAAAAAACGGAGACCCGAGTGTGTCTGGTTAAATGAGGACGTCCTCGCCGCCATTAAAGAAAAAGACATCCAATGGGCTCGTAGTCGGCGAGCACCGACGGTTGACGAATTACGTTCCGAGTTCCGTGTAGCGAGGAACAGAGCAAACGCATTACTTCGTTCCGCGAAACGGCAACATTTTAAGGGAAAGTTTGCAAGGGCGCGTGGCAGCTCCGCGGAGTCTTGGTCTATTGTTAACGATTTGCGAGGTTCGAATTGTAGGCGAACTGTGGACGACGTGATAAAGTGTAATTTCGGTGAAAACTTCACGGAAATAACGGAACGTTTCAATTCTTTTTTTGTAAATCCCATCAGTGTCCCACAAGATATGTCTGAGCCTGAGGCTGAGATAGAAAATAACGAGACCTCTGCATTTCTCTTTCCAATGAACGAAGATGACTTGCGCACTTCGCTCTTCAGCATTAAACCTACCAGGTCGCCTGGCATAGATGGCATAACAGTCGGTTGTCTTCAGCGTAATTTTGAATATATTAAAGATGTTATTGTTTCCATGATGAACAGCTTTATGGAGTCGGGCGTGATTCCTGACCATTTGAAGACTGCCGTTGTGAGGCCCATATTTAAGGGTGGCCAATCTAAAAATATAAAAATTATCGGCCAATCTCGATTCTACCCGTGCTTGGACATTTTTTTTGAGAAACACATTTTTTACAATATGAATAATTTTATTGAGAAGTGCTCGCTGTTATCCAGCAAGCAGTACGGCTTTGTTTCTGGAAGTGGCACACAGCAACTTTTGGAAGATGTGGCTGATGAGATATATTCGGCATTTGAAGGTAACATGTTCTCTTGTGCAGTATTCTTGGATGTGAGCAAAGCGTTTGATACAGTAAACCACGAACCTTTATTAAAAGCTATGGAAATTCGGTTTCCGTGGCCTTTTCCATTCATTGTTAGCGAATCTGTTGGACTGAAGATCACAGGTCGTCTCTTTAAGCAAAGTAGACAGTACCTCGCAGTTTTTACAATCTGGTGTTCCTCAGGGATCGGTGCTGTCTCCTTTGCTTTTTAATATTTATGTTAATGACTTGGAATCTGTTCTTTATTGATGTAGATTATTTCAATATGCTGATGATACTTTACTTGTTTCACGTCATGTAGACTTTTCCAAAGCTGTAAACATTTTGCAATCAAATGTTGTCCACCTAATGGTGGTATAGTTCTAATCGCATAAAGGTCAACCCCCTAAAAACCCAACTTATTTGTTTTAGAAATCCTTTAAAACCGTTTTTCTTAATGTTCCTTTTTGCCTGCACAGTTCTGCTTGTAAACCCTGCTTTTGTGCGCCTGTACCCTGGGTAGACTAAACTAGATATATGGGACTCATTTTTGAATTTGACATGTCTTGGAATAAACACATGGCTCACGTATGTGGGGCTCTAAGAAAAGTGGCTTGCATGATGTATAATATAAAAGTGTTTGTAGCTTTCACTGTTAAAAAAAAATATTGTTCATGCACTTGCTTACAGCGTTTTGAGATACGGAGTTAAGATTCATGCATTTTGCACAGCGTCCTGGCGGGTGAAAATTGATAGTATTCTGAAAGGAATCTTGAGTAGTGTTGCATACAATTCTACTTTCTCATCCAGGGAAAATTTGTTTACTGACATGCAGATGCCTTCATTGCTTCATTTATTTAAGGAAACAGTAGTGCTCCGACACTTTTGGAATGACAATTTTAAAACGCTTCATAAGCCTGCACGCCTTCTTTGTGTTTCTCCTCGCTTTAATGTAGAGAGATGTGTGACTAGATATGAGAAAAGACTGCGCCGTTCTTATGTTTCAGAGGTCTTTTATGCTCTTCCTGAGGATATATACAGTATTACTGGCAAGGCAATGTTAAAAAATAGCTTCGTTCAAATATTTCTGAAAGCTAAATTGCGTAGTGCTAATCCTTGCATTTTTTAAATTTTAATTTTTTTTTATTTTTTTTTTGCTTTGTTGTTGTTGTTGTTATTTGTTTTGTTTTGGGGTTGTTTATTGAAAGCTTTCTTGTATGTGTAAATGATTATGGTTCTCGTTTTTCGCCTGTCCGACTTGCCCGGTTCAGTCGTACAAGCCTATAACGGCTTAGACGAACCTGTCACTTGTGTACTGATACCTGCTGTGACAATAAACATTATTATTAATATTATTATTGTTATTATTATTATTATTATTATTATTATTATTATTATTATTATTATTAAAATCATTTATTAATTATTAATTATGGCAGTCGGCGGCGAAATTGTGTCGGGTTCTGACCAGTGCACTTTGTACAGGAACTCCAGAAATTTGTCGATCCACCGGAACAGTCATGGCCCGTTCGCCGACATCTTTCAAATATTGACGCTACACGTGCCGTGGTAATCTGCGAGCGTCATAGTGCTTCGCTTCGCTGAGGGTCTGCCACTGGATTACGTTTCACCTTCCTGGTTAGGAAGCCTTTATGTGCGCTTTGCTAGGGTGGTGCCATCCTTTGTAATACCACTCGCCGACAAACCAGTAGCCATTTTGGTTCTCGGCGATAATTCGTGGGGCTTATAACCCTCCCGGAAACAAGCACCTTATCTCACAAGTTCGGAGCAGCGTTATGAAACCCACGGAGGGAGGATTAGCATCTTCCCCCTCCGATGAGATTACCGATGGACACAAAGGTGCATGTGGTAGGTGATGGTTCACCAGAAGTCTATTCACTGTTTGTCTCGTAACGCGTACATGTATTATTGTTGTTTATGCGCTTTACAGACACAACAACATCATCATCTGCGATAATCAAGATCCACGTTTAAGTATATCGTGGGAACTTTTCATGATCGTACTTGGTCTCCAAAAAGGAAATAATACAAAGTATGCAGATAAAAGGACAGTACTTGATCTAATGATTCAAAGCTTTACAAAAGCGCCGAAAAAAATGCTTTGTTTAAAAAAGGCACCGGAAGTTAATTAAATGTTTCGACCTGAGAGATGTACTCGTTAGTAAAACAAAGAGAATGGGCTAGCAAAAATAAGAGAAAGCTTTGTACTGATAAACTAATATCAGAGTTTAATTGATTGATTGATTGAATGGGGGTTCATGCGCATCAGCATCAAAGGCTATGTTGCTCCATGCTGGGACCGTTGCGATTCGGGTTTAAAAATAGGAAAGCGCTATAGAAGCGAAATATATGATAAGAATATGTCCATGATTGTGTATTAATGTAAAGCATATGAAAATTTTTACGATAAAAAAATGAAAGCCGTTTACAACTCCCTGTAACGCCGAATTAGAGCGCAGCTCTTAAGGAGGAGGAGGGAAGGGTACTGAAGGGGGGGGGTCATGTGAACTCGGAGGGGGGGGGGGGGGGGGTTTACGTGACCTCGGGGGCTAACGTGACCTTGACGATGACGATCTGATGACGTCATCGTTTATGTCACTGATGCCGTCATCAGTGATGATGACAATGACGATGAGGATGCCAATGACGTCATCAGTGACGTCACTGATGATGTCATCAATAATGATGAGGACGATGCGGATGCCGATGACGCCATCAGTGACGTCACTGATGACGTCATCAGTGATGATGACGATGACGATGCGGATGCCGATGACGTCATCAGTGATGTCACTGATGACGTCATCAGTAATGAGGACGATGACGATGCGGATGCCGCTGACGTCACCAGGTTGCATGCAACCTAGATTGCAAGCAACAGGTTGCATACAACTCGTTGCATGCCTGTGGTATGCAACAGGTTGCATGCAATCCAGGTTGCATGCCAGTTGCATGCAACACGGTACATGCAACAGGTTGCATGCAACCTGTTGCATGCAACACCCGAAGGAACCCGACGTCCTCCCGAGGTCCTCCCGAAGGAACCCGAGGTCCTCCCGAAGAAACCCGAGGTCCTCCCGAAGGACCTCGGGTTTCTTCGGGAGGACCTCGGGTCCCTTCGGAAAAATTTACCCATAATGCACCGCGCGGTTACGCCGACGGCGACGCCGGTCAAGCCGCAAACGAGCGCCTAAGAGCTGCGCTCTAAAATTGAAAGCTGTTTACAACTCCCTGTAACGCCGAATTAGAGCACAGCTCTTGAGGGGGAGGGGAAGGCACGGGGGGGGGGGGGGGGACTCGAGGAGGGGGGGCGGAAAAAATTTTCTACTAAATTAGCGGGGAAAATTTCCCGCTAAATGTAGCGGGGAAAATTTTCCGCTAGATTTAGCAGGAAACATTTTCTGCTAGATTTAGCGGGGAAACTTTTCCGCTAAATTTAGCGGGGAAACTTTTCCGCTAAATCTAGCGGGGAAAATTTTCTGCTAGATTTATCGAGGAAAATTTTCCACTAGATTTAGTGGGAAATTTTTCCGCTAAATTTAGCAGGAAAAATTTTCCGCTAGATTTAGCGGGGAAAAATTTCCGCTAGGTCTAGCGGGAAAAAATTTCCGCTAAATTTAGCGGGAACCATTTTC
>JABSTQ010002594.1:0-17056 GCA_013358835.2 Ixodes persulcatus | reverse complement strand
ATGTTTTCTCTTCCAGGTCAACTGAGGCTCACTATCACTAGTGCCATCGTTGTCAATTCTAGGCGAGTGTGTCCTCCTGAGGCCTCCCAGGAAGTTCCAAGCGGTGCTGTACAGAGGCAAACTTTCCCAGCTTCCCTAGAGCCGCCTAATTTGGCAACCCCCCCCCCCTCAAGTTGCTGGTGAGTTTAGCACAGTGATACTGTTTCCAGGTCGACCGAGGCACACCTACAACGACTGTCGTCTCTGCTCATTTATTCGTTCTAGTAGTGTGTTAGTGAGTTTAGCACAATGATACTGTTTCCAAGTCGACTGCGGCACACCTAGAACGACTGTCGTCTCTGCTCATTTATTTGTTCTAGAAGTGTGTTAGTGTGTTGGTGAGTTTAGCACAATGATACTGTTTCCGGGTCGACCAAGGCACACCTCCAACGACTGTCGTCTCTGCTCATTTATTCATTTATAGAAGTGTGTTGGTGAGTTTAGCACAATAATACTGTTTCCAGGTCGACCGAGGCACACCTACGACTGTCGTCTCTGCTCATTTATTCGTTCTAGAAGTGTGTTAGTCTGTTTGTGAGTTTAGCATAATGATACTGTTTGCAGGTTATCCAGGCACACCTACAAAGACTGTCGTCTATGCTCATTTATTCGTTCAAGAAAAGTGTACGTCCCATGGCTGCCTGAACAAGGTCTGAGCAGCGCTCTACAGGCCCTTGCTTCTCCAGCTTGTCCTGAACAGATTGCCGCAGCAACAGCTGATGAGTTTTCATTTTCGACTGCTGTTTATTTCCTGGCAGAGTGCAGACAGTTACACGCTGTTACTTACATCCGATTTTATTGTCTCACTCTTAGCCACTTGACAAGACTAAATAATAATCTTTTATTCTTTTTCAGGCACACTGTTTACACTTGGCATCAGGCCGTATCATCAGAATGCAGGTCTTTCTGGTGTACTGATGAATAACAAGGAGCTACAAAGACAACTATATTCTATGCAGATAAAACTGATAATGGCACAACGACAGGAGTATCAGGTGCAATGTGAAGAGAACAATTTAAAATTTGGACTTAAGCGCTTTCTCGTTGCAGAAGATCCACTATGAAGAGGACTGCATGAAGTAAAGGCATCCTCGAGAAAGTTTTTAGGATTCATCTTTTTTTTGTTTCCCATGGTTCAAATGTGGTATTAGGGAATCGGGGTAGCCTTTCCCTGTAGAACGCACACTTCATTGGCATCTCCAGGACTTCAGGTTTGTGTCGGACATAATTCACGAGCTGATGGACTCTTTAGCATACAAGGCGAGTCAAACTTGCAGCATATAACACACTCGTACATCCTTATCTCGAGTATGCATCCGAAGTCTGATACCTGCAGACCCGTCTCATCAAGCAGCTCGATGTTTAACCCAATGTGGTTTGTACAATTTATTTAACAGCATTAGTAGGTGTAAGGGCTTCAGAACTACTTTATGATATGTAACAGTGACTGCACCTGTCAGTAAAGCAACCTGCACATTCGTGAACTAATAAAGTATTTTGATGGTGTATGGTGCATCTCCGTGTCATCTATCTCCATTTTTTCATACTGTGATCTGTTATGTACTCTGCATGTGTTCTACTTGTAGTGAATACTTCTGCCGTGGCCTTTTACTTTGCTGGCAGTTTTGTGAAATGAATAAAATTGTGACTGCTTTTGTTTTTAATGTCATCTGTGCTTGTGTATTTTCAAGGAGATTTTGATCTCTCATTCGCTTGCTTTGCATTGCTCTCTGGATGAGATTTGAATTATTTTTGGCTCACTCATTCCCCTTTACTGAAATAACCTGCAATTGCTTGACTCGATGAGGTGCCGAAACCGAGCGCTGGTTTCCAAGTCTGCACCAGGTTTCTAGACCTAGGACGATGGCCCAGGAGTCTAAAAGCAGCGTAAATGGTAATTAAACGGTTTTTTTTTTACTATGAACGATAAACAGAAAAGAAACAGACACTGATAAAATTACGGAGTAAGAAAACTAAACGAAAACGGAGTTTTCATGTCTAAAAACGGTTTCATCAATTAAAATAACGAAAATGGTATGTATTACGCTCGGAAGAAAAGCGACACCGCGTAGCGCCGTAGCGAAAGGCCCGCGGTGCCGCAAATTTTTACAGCATGCACAGACTACACACAGAAATCGTCAACCACATCACCGCTGCCCCCAAATAGAAAGAAAATAGCATCTTGCTTTCCAGGCCGCCAAATTGTTTTTAGCGCCCGTAGGCAAAACCCTCCCGAAAGCTCGCCAAGGTCACGTATTATAAAGTAGTCAATCATTTGAAATCGTTGAGAATAAAATTGCAATTTGGCGGTTTGATATGATGATTAAAAGCCACTTGCAATTCCTGTGAAGCCGAACACTCACGAGACACTGACCTAATGCAACTCGGTAGGGACGATTATCCAAAGCACTTTCGGGATCCACGGTTGGACGAACAGATCTCGAGCGGCTTCAGGACGGTCGGATACGAATGCGGACTCTAAATAAGGTCATTGCCACACTTATATGACGAGAAAAGTCCACACGATCGGCAACTCGCCTGCTCCAGCTGCGAAGCCGAACACTCGCGAGACACAGACCTAATGCAGCTCGGAAGGGTTGATTATCCAAAGCACTTTCGGGATCCACGGTTGGACGAGCAGATCTAGAGCGGCTTCAGGACTGTCGGATACGAATGCGGGCTCTGAATGAGGACACTGCCAGACTTGTGTGACGAGAAAAGTCCACACGATCGGCATCTCGACCGCTTCAGCTGACCGAGACGTCGAGACGCTTGGGAAATTCCAGAGGGCGCCTCCGTCGCAAACCGGAACTTAGAGGTGGGGTAAGGAGGGTTTTTAGAGGAGAAGGAAAGAGAATGCGCCACTTTTCCCAGATACAGGGACTTTAGGTCAAGTGACCTCGGGGGGGAGGGAGGGGGGGTCACGTGACATGGGAGGTCACGTGACATGGGAGGTCACGTGACCTGGGGGGTCACGTGACGATGACGATGACGTCATTAGTGACGATGACGATGCGGAGGCCGATGACGTCATTAGTGACGTCACTGATGACGTCATCATTTACGATGCCAATGCCAATGACGTCATCAGTGACGTCACTGATGACGTCATCAGTGACGTCACGCGTCTCATAATGCAACGCGCGGTTACGCCGACGCCGCTCAAGCCGGAAAGGGGCGCCTAAGAGCTGCGCTCTAAAAGAAGAGAAGCAGGAGGAGAAGAGGAGGGGCGGAGGGTACGGAGGAGAAGGAAGGGCATACCCTACACTCCCAACACTCCCTTCCTCCTCCTCAAAAGCTACGCTCTAGTTTCTCGTTAAAGAGATTTGTAAACGACTTTCACTCTAGAGCTCACCTCTTAGGCGCCCGTTTCGGGCTTGAGCGACGTCGCCGGCGGCGTAACCGCGCGCGTTGCATTATGGGACGTTTCCCTGCTAAATTTAGCGGGTAAAGTTTCCCGCTGCATTTCGCGAGTTAACTTTCCACGCTAGATTTAGCGGGGATATTGACGTCACGTGATCTCAACACAAATTCAGTTTCCCTGCTTAATTTAGCGTGAAAAGTTTCCCTAAATTTCTCCGATAAGTTTAGTGGGAAAGTTCCCCCCCCCCCCCTACATTTAGCGGAAACATTTAGCGAAAATTTCGCTCTAAATGGGAGCGGAACAGGAGAGGAGAAGGGGAGGGTACGGAAGGGAAAGAGGGGCGCACCCTCCCCTCCCCTCCTCCTCCTTAAGAGCTGCGCTCTAATTCGGCATTACAGAGAACTGGAAACTTCTGATTTTTTTTCAGGGAGCAATTGAAGTGTAGTTTCTGGAGTTTCCCGCTATTTTCAGAACGATTTTTTTAATCAGTCCACATTTTGGTACTACAAAAATCGCAAGTTTTAAAATGTCTGCACCTTGTTTCAACAACCGCTGGTACATTTGGCGCTGAGTTTCAAAGTTCCACTTTTTACAGTTCTTTTTTTTTTTTTTTGCCAGACACTCTGCATGTTTTAGGTAACAAACACTCATTGTGAATAGCACTTGCGAAAGGTAGAAAAAAATGACTTCGTAGCTATTATAATTAACTACAAATAGCATGCATCTTGTCTGCCCACAGGAACAATGGCTGCAAGCGATGCAGGGCTTCACATCCGCACCAGGAGTGCTGTGCCCATCTTTGTTCATCGGCGCTTACCACTTCAAGACAGTGTCAAACAATAGGTCCAATGACTTCGAGTCGATTAAGATTTGCAAAGTAAGCAATCGCTGTTGTCTTTCTATTATTTCAGGTGGCCAGCTTTTTTGTAATACAGATTGTGCTTCCGCTAAATTGTGCCAAGACTAAAAAGAAGTCGGCACACGCTATTTGCGTCGATCCAATGCAGTATTATGCATAATCATATGCATTAAGAACAGGCGTATGCTCTTGTGTGGCAAACTGGACAATTAACTTTAACTAATCATTTAACTTGTTTTCATTAATAAATTGTACGCCAACCCTCCAGCGATGAAATCTAGTATAGCGTATTGTGAAACACCCCATCGAGAACTGAATGCAAGGTCGCAAAGGAGCTGGTGAATGTTAAGCATGACTAAAAAACCCTTGACTGTGAGTAAATGTGGCACATACACTGAGATACCTCTTAGTTTATGTGTCGTTTCTACCTTCAGTCTCGGGGTGTTTGTGATGATAGTATCGTTGTGTCGTTTCCATGAAGGTAGCCTTTTTGTCTCATTTTTTTAACCTCTCAAGAAAGCGCGTGAGATTTTAACAAAGCCCACGTGACTACCTGCTAGCGGACTGCGATGTTGTGCCTTTAATGTGATATTTTTTTTGTCTGATTTATTTTTCATATCTTGTTTCTTCAAGTCATACAGACGGAATGCGTACTTCAATAGTACGAGAAAAAAAAATAAACGCACGAAATCAACTTTGATGGAAACAAGACACTAAGATGTTTTTCTACATGGTCTACAACGTTCTTATTCGAGGTTTTGCACAAAACCCGCTTTTTATAAAATAACTAATTAATCTGCATTCATTAGCCAGTTCGGAACCTCGCAAAAACTGATATTTTACATTAGACTGAACAATTTTGCGTTGGTTTTACACACGCAGCGTTCAAGAGTTAGTTTTAACTATTGACTCAAGAGAGTATAAACACCCTGAATGAAGCGATGAGATATGTAATGTATACAGTTAACTGACTGAATAAATTCCACATTAAGTTTAAATCATGCTAGAGGTTCATTCTACATTTTAAATTATAATGTGGGTTATACGACGTAAAAAACAAAATCTCCAAACTTCCCGTTCTTGGGTCACTTTCGGGCTTGCCAGTTTCTTTTGAAGTTCAAAGATTAGCATTCATGTTGCTGTCTTGTTCACTCGGTATTAACAGCAAAGTAGACGCTGTTCGTGTTTTAGGCTAATCGTGTCTCCAGGTAGGGTCACGC
This sequence comes from Ixodes persulcatus, assembly GCA_013358835.2. NCBI lineage: Eukaryota > Metazoa > Arthropoda > Arachnida > Ixodida > Ixodidae > Ixodes > Ixodes persulcatus. The sequence continues at coordinate 11,574 of JABSTQ010002594.1, read as the reverse complement.
GACTACTTACTGCAAGCTGGTGATAAGACAGAGCATGGCGCCTGCCTTATGGCCAAGGCCACGCACATAGCATCCACGGCACTTTCAACTTTGGGACAGAATTACGAGAGAATGCAAGCCAAACATTTTCTCGTCGTGTCTGTTGTTGGAATATTGCCGCTGAAGATTAGCCTTTTGTAAGCGCAACCCCGTTCGCTCCTTAAAGGAGCTTCTGCTTCTTTACTCTTCTCTTCCTCTCTCTCTCTCCCTAAACTGAAAGCGTGGTAGAAGGTGCGCACTCGCCGGACAAATCAACCGACAGCTTTTTATCACTTTGCTCTTTGCGCGCGGGTAATGGCACGAGCGTGATCACGTGGTAACACTTTTAACGGGTTACACAGAAGCGGTCCCCAATCTCGGAATGCCTGCTTGCTGACCTAGTTTTCTGTGTCCTGCGGCTGTTGTAAACCGTCCGCGGCAACGTATCCTCCGTGAAACCGTATTCGAAGTGTACCAAAGCTACCAGCGTTCTTAAAGTCCTGCGCGTATATCGGCAACGAGCGATATTTTCAAACAAGCCCAAGACTTTGTTGTGAGGCGTTTAGTGTTCGGTTCGAGAAATGACAGCTTGTGCCACATCGTTTTGAATCTTGAGGAAGACCCACTTATTCGTTTTTGTTCTTGAGTGCTTGTTCTGCAGTGTCCGTGTTGACATATAACTCGGACTGCATCTTTCGAGTCCTCTATTCCTATCGTAAGTGCGCTGCAACCTTATTATTGGCGACAATCTACCTTTCTTCCATGGGTACTCTTCCGGATTTCCTTTTGAATTAGGCAGTGTCTACTCTCCTAGCTCCCGCGAAAATAATTTTCCCGAAATTCTACCGGTAGTTTCCTGCCATTCGCTGTATAAAATTATGTGACCCTGTAGAATACTGGCTTTCTTATTCTTCGGCGCTTTATGGAAAGACGTTTCATGGATACCTTTTCGCCCATACTCGTTTTCTAGACACCCACTTCGTCGGTACTATTGTTTAATCATCACTCGTGATGCGAATATTACGCTGTGGGGACATTTCGTCGCGCGTGTATCATTGGGGCGCGTTTCCTCAACCCTACGCAACCGTTCACGCCGCTTCCTGTTGGCTGTATGTGGCGGCTCATTATTAAATTGTTAACCCACCTTAACCACCCGCGCACGCCGCTTCTCGTCAACAGTCTGGGGCGGCACATTAAAAAAAGAAAAGCAAAAGCTAATCTGAGCAGTCTATGAAACATCGCGTGTCGATGAAACAATCTGTCGACGAAACGTCGTTCGATGAACTAATTTCGCCGCTAGTGAGTGCCGACTGCAGATAGAATTTCGGGGAAATAATTCTGCCGGCTGCCAGGAGAGTAGACACTACCTAAGAATTACCCCGCATCTTGTTTACTTTGCAATCTTCTCAATTGTATAACATCTTAGTAGTACCACTTTACATATCACAGCCTGCTTGGAAGCTCGCACTTCTCTGCGGAATAGGCTGTGTGTAATGAAATTCAAGGATATTTGAAAACAATGCCGTGTGTATGTTTATCTGTCTTTTTCCAAACACCTGGGCGAGCAGACTTTTTATGGGTTCGTCGATACTTTAACTAAGTGCGTTGTGTTTGAACCGTCTGACAAAAGATTGATATGTCCAACCTTCTTTTTTTTATCTATATGCAATGGAGGGGCTTTCATTTATTAAAATGTACAGTGACAACATATAATTTGTTACACTTCTCATACGATTCCGGTAAATAGGAAAGCTATAAGCATCTATAGCCCGATGGTAAAAAGAGCCATAAGACGAGATATATAATAGCTTACAGACCACACAGAAGACAACAGACGGTTAATGAAACTACACAGAAGGCAACAAACTGCTAATGAAACCCCACTAAAAGTTATTGGCAGCTATAGAACGACAGGTAAGAAGAACCATAAGACGAGCTATAAAATAAGTTATGAAATAAGCTATAAAATACCGTACAGAAGGAAACAGGCAGCCAAGGAAACCATGGGAGTAGCTGTGTATATACAACTATACAATACGGGTAAAAAAAAACGGCAGATTGATACTTAGACCCATGTTGCGGATAAAAAAAAACAGGACGCGGGATGGCCAAAAAAACGTGCTTTTCGTGTAAGGCTCGTCAAATTATGAGGCGCTGGAGAACTTCAGCCTTCTGCGTTAAGTCCTTATTTCGAACTCTTTTTGTTTGCCTTCCGCCCATTGAAAGGCATGCGGGAAGGGCCTTAGAACGCACCTGGTATCGCTGCGCCGCAGCGTTCTTCCGCACGTCTACTTTCCTCGCCGTCACCATGGCAACGAACGCCGAATGAATGGAAGCACGCACGGTACCACCGCGTGAAGCCAGAAACAGCTGACGCCATTTTACGAACGCAGTCTGCTAGCCAAAGCCGAACGCGGTATGTCAGATCAACCGCCTCCGCCGGTGCTCGATCGCCGTCGGCCTCGTGACGTCCCACGTGACGTCACGTGTGATGTCATTATGGGATACGTCCCATAATGCAATGCGGGGTTACGCAAACGCCGCTGAAGCCGTAAACCGGCGTCTGAGAGCTGCGTGATGTCTGAAATTAAATACAAAATGATACCAGGGGATATACCAATGTTGATGCAATTATGTGCAAAGGCCGATGCGAACTGGACAGAAATAGTCGGTATTATTTCTTGGAGATGGGTAACAAGGGGGACAAAGGACAAACACAAATCTCTAAACTCAGCTAGGTGACTGGTGCGCGCTGAATAAATTCGCCTGGTCCTGGTTTCCAATCAGTGACCTCTCCATTTTCAGTGGAGCGCTCTTACAACTCAGCTAACCAGGACTTAAGCAGAGCAAACTGGTCGTATCAGCTCCCACGAGTCGAGCACTAACACGTTACGATATTAATTCAACGGTGCGGGCGAGCTGGACAGAAATAAACGATTATAATCCCTGGAGAGGCGATTGCATCCCTAATTTAAATAACACCAAGAGTTACAAAAAGTCATAAAGATACAAAAACACAAGAACTAATTAAAATATTTTGTAATTAGTTCTTAACTAACGTTTGTACCTTTTTCTGTCATTTATTTTTCTACAAAAGTACTTACAAACTTACTCTCCCCATTTTCAGTAATCGAATATTTCAGGAAAACGGGACCACGACAGGACGGCGCGGACCGAGGGATGCTCACGCACGCGTTCTTAGTAGCTGGGCTTCTACACCGCTCAAGAGAATGCCGTGGTGTAGGCGCACTGTCTCTAAAATAAATGTATACTGTAAATGACTTTATTTTCGCGAGGAGCTAATTTGCGCTCATTTCGCGAATCACCTGCAATTCGCGAAACATGGGTCCCGCGAACGATTCCTGTTAAATGTAAACACATTCGAATCTATATTGAGATCCCACCGTGTCGCGAAAATTAGAACCCGCGAAATATTCAAAAAGTTCAGCTTTGACCTAAACTGCGAAATATTGAGCCCGCGAAAAATTAGTCGTTGAGGCGGCGGTCCCACGGGGGCCATCTTGAACAAGCCATTAGTTCAACCGCTAGATGGCGGCACTCATCCGTGCGGCCAGAAAGTAGGCTCCTGGCAGTGATGTTCCTCCTCTGCTCTTAATTTCCTCCTTTCTGCTGCTCGCCGCGCACGTTCAGTGCTCAACGCGTGCTCCCGCTGACACAAATGCCAGCAAACATGCCAGTGGTGCTAGCAGTGCCCAGTTCGCACAGAAGCGGAGCCAAGCTAGCTCATCGACCAGATCGAGAGTACCAGCTAGCTGGGCAAAATGTGTTGTTTGATCCTAGCTTTGTTCCACGCTGCAGGGTTGGCAAAGCGATTTCGTTAGAGGCTCACGAATAAGTAGCTATCGTTTTAACTATCAAATTATTAAAAACATCGTCAATCAATCAATGAAGAATGTTATCAAACGATAAAGAGCATATATAAGACATGCCTTGTCAGCGTTTCGTGAATGAAAGAGGTTTTGCACGACATAGACGTTTAAATTCATTTTCGCTGTAAGTCGGAGCGCAGCTGGCATAACAGGACAATGAGGCCAGTGAAGCAGAGCCAAAAAACACCATGTCACGGAGCTCAACGTCTTATAGTGCGTTTTTTGTCCCCGTTAAAAGCAATCAAGCGCAAACCATGCACCATGGCCTTGCGCTTTTAGTATGCGTGTTTGTGCTTGTGTACCTTAGTCCTTGACTGCATTTTGATCTATAAAAAAACAAGCAATAGCCGACTCTTTTTCAAGACGGGTGTTTAGAGGGACGCTCTATATAACTCATCATTTTGATGATCGTTTGATTAAACTTGATTATCAGTTATCTGACCTAATAAATAACCACCCCAAATATTGTTGAAATAGTACGCCGGGGTCGAAGAATCTGCGCGTTCAAGAAAAGAGTAAAAGTGTATTTTTTAGTCTCAGTGACCTAAACTTAAAAATTTTTAGTCGAGTTGGTAGCAGATTTCAAAGTGCGTTTTATAGTGCTTTTGATATTTTTTTCATTAATAATGAAATTAGTTGGTAATTTGATGTTGGAAAAAATATACCAACGTCTTACATATATATATATATTCTGTTTGAATGCAACAGAAATGGGGAATTTTACAGTACCGATGACATTTTATGGTAATGAATGTGATCTCAGTGATGGTGATGTGAATGATTTCTATTTCAAACTTTTGATGACGTTGATTATTAATTATTTTGACTACGATGCTTAGCTAATGTCAATTTGATATTTTTTATGTATAATTGCTTTTTATGCTGACACTGGTCCTGTACACTGTTGAATGCTGTAAAAGGGACTGGTGGCATCGTCAGAAGACGTTTTAATGCGAAAAGCTTATTTGCCTCATAACGCGAAAATCCGGCGTCGTCGTTGGCGGCATGACCGAGCGATGGTGCCGAAAATTGCCGATGGCGCAAAGAGTAAACGCACGTTAGAAATGCCCGGATTGACGTCACATTTTTCATGAAGGTTCCTATAAACTAAGTAAATGTTTGGCGCTTTAGAGAGGAACTCAGTAACATTTCTGTCTGGATGGTTATTGAACCCGGACCTCCGGGGTGCGAGACGGGCACGCTTCCCTGACGCCACGGCGGCTTTCTTTTTTTCTTTATTGTCGACGACACGGCGGCTCCACGGTCCTGGCTGACTAAGGTGTGCCTAGTGCGTGCGTCACTGCACACGTCCCGTCACAACAATCTGGCTGACTGAAGGTGTGGCCAAGTGCGTGCGTCATTGGGCACGTGACGGCGCAGCCAATGGGGAGAAGGTGGCGGGTGCTGCCTCCCGCGCGTTACACACCGAATCATCAGAAATAACTTTAACCCATGTCAAAAAAATAAATCGAAATCATTTCACTAAAGGGACTACAATGCTTTCGCATTCCCACACGTAAGCAGTCTTGAATGCCTGTGCCGAATTTCCTTTTGCATTGTTTTGCCACAGCCCCTCAGACACATGTATGTCTGGAAATAAGGATTATTATTTTTATTATTAACTCACGCACACTGGTTTTCGTAATATTTATTTATATTTTTACAACATGTACATGGGAGAACCGCCGAGAGGTCCAGATCATCCAAAGTTCAGTGTGTCTTCACGTTCCTATGGCCGTCTGCACGTTCACGTTCAAATGGCAAAACACCGTAGACCGTCTTCTCTTTTCAAATGACAATGAACCGTAGACCACATGAAGTTATATGCACTCTGTCTTCACGATAATTAAGAAATTTGACAGATAGAAACACCTAATCAGCCGACCTTTACAGCTTCAAAAATTTCTCGTATTAGCGGGTCGCCACTCCGCGCCAACCACAGTCTCGGCAGTGAATGCAGAGGTGGCCAGAGACATAAAGCCCCTCAATGTGTTGGCGTTTGCGTCGAATGCGCTAGTGCACGAGACCTGTGTCTCGAGCGACCCTTGGAAGTGAATTTCGGCGGATCAGCACTCTGTCGTGACACGTGTCTTGCGCGTTTCCACCACGATGGTTGGCGGTACTTGTAAGGCTGAATTTTATCGAGGGACTTTACAACGACAGTTCGTGTCTCGCCATCTGTGCACGTTTCCGCTGTTGACAACAAGCACAGTCTACGCATGCTAAATCACAGTCCAGCCAGCGCTCGATCGCAGTTGCAGTCAGCCAGAAAGTGCGCGTGCATGACACACAAACACAGCAATGAACGCGCCCTCGTACGCTTTTACGGAAAGATGTATACTCCGTTACTGGCGCGGGCGCGTGGCTTCATTTATAGTTTCGTTTGCGCGAGAACACGTGCAAAAGATCTGCGAGATCAAACCCCATGCTCGCGCAAGCAGCTTTGCCAGCGTTGTACACTAAGTTCAAAGTCTAGGGGGCATTCATGGTTCGAATGAGGCATGGCATCCAATTCAAAGAGTAGATTTGCATGCGACATATGAAGCACAGATGTCCCGCGGACTAAGTTATAACTAGGACTGGGCGTCAATTTTAATCGAATAATTAATCAATATACCTATTGCTATATTACCCAATCGTCAAGGAGAATGCAGGGAGTGGTGTTCCACGAGCCACACGCGCACGCCTTCCCCGTATTCTACCCGTAGAAATGATGCGGAGTGAATAACCTGAATCAAGCTTTGACGAACGCGCGTGCAAGGTGCTATTTTTTTAGGTGTTTGCTTTAGAAAAGTTACCACGGCTGACGTCAGCACGTGCCGCGCGTTGAACACCAATTCCTGCATTTTTCTTGATGCTTGGGTAATATAGCAATAGGTATATTAATAGGTTTCGAACATTTCCATGCATCATAGTTCTAAAAAAAAGTCAAAATTAATTTTTTTGTTTGCCTTTGTTAAGTTTGTGATAAATGGCAAAATGTACAATTTCAGATTTTAAATAAACTTTGATGTGTATTTGAGAACAGTGGAAAGGCTAGTCACACTCACAAATCATTATTTCAGCCGCAGAAGGAAACAGGTTCGCTAATAATTTCCAGCAATAGGGAGCTCCTTTGATTGTTCACAATGGACCTATTGCTAAATTACCCAAGAATCAAAGAGAATGCAGGGAATGGCGTTCAACGCGCCGCACGCGCACGCCTTCCCCGTATGAACGATTCGAAGTAAATAACCAAAATAAAGCGCTAATGAACGCGTGTGCAAAATGCCATTTGTTTTAGGCTTCTTTTTAGGACAGTTACTGCTGCAGACGCGAGCATGTGCGATTCGTGGAACACTATTCCGTGCATTCTCCTTGATGCTTGGGTAATTTAGTAATAGGTCAATGGGCTCAGCTGTCTGCGCTAAGCGGACAATCGCATGGCGTTGAAGTGACTGGGGGCACATGTAACCTTCTCCACTTCTTTCGAGTCACACATCTCGCCCCTACAGTTTGCTTTAGGTCAAATGTTCACCTAAAGTTTGCCTTCAAACAGGTGTACCCCTACACGTCTGCGTGGTGAAAGTGTTAAATTTTTACTTTTTTGTTTGTCAAAATTTATCGGATTAACTGGTTAAAAATTTAATCGCGCCTAAAACATTAATTGATTTATCGGTAGGTTATTAGATCAAGTGCCCAGACCTAGTTATAACGCAACGTAGAAAAACATAAGCAAACGCCCCTGTGTGAGTGGACATTGCCTCGTTCAGCAGTTTGCAGAGCAGTGGCCGGGCTAAAGTGAAGAGGCGCGATCTCTTACGGTCTTTGCACCGGGAGTAGTTGCTCCCTGCGACGGCAGCTTGGAGGGGTAGCTGTAACCCTACCACTCCTACAGCGCTTTAATTCCCGCTGAGAGGTACGTCCCCCTCACCGTGCTGTCCTCTTTGCTCCGGGCTTGAGTTGGAAAAGTTTCTAGAGTAATTAGACCCACAGGTCATGAGGCCGGCTGCCTTCAGGGACTTATGCGAAGCACGTCTTTCTCTTCGTCTCCTTAAAGACAAGTTTGTATAGACAAGCATTTAATTATTGTAAGCCGAAACTTATTTCAGTCGGCTCACTACAGTTATTTCAAGCAAGTATAATTTCACACATTTTCTATCGCAGTGGTCGGAGAACAGTTGTTCAGGATGGCTCAGGCGGCGTTGGGCATGGCTGTGTGGTCGCACCCCTACGCGGCTAAAGTCCCATTGCTCCTCGGCGAGAGTGAAGGTCACAAGGAAACCGCTCTCTAGCCCGGTTATAGAAGAAAATTTCAGGGCAGCACTGAGCATCTCGCTTGAAGAACGAAAGAGAAGCGCGAGGAAACTTCACGAGTTCTGATTCTGGTCCGGCTTGCTGAAACAGCGTCTCAGCTGAGACTGAGTGAAAGAAAGCACTGCAAAGGGTTTGGCGCGTGACTGTCTTGAGAAGCGGCTTGAGTGCCACTCAGCTCGAGCGCTGGCTTTGGCATTGCTTTCTTTCTCTCAGTCTCAGCTGAGTCGCTATTTCTAGCAAGTCGGACCTGGCTGCTTATAATTAGTTGCAAAGGACAAGAGTCATGGTTAGTGTAAAGCGCAAAGTGGAAGCTTGGAGCCGTTGCATTATTAAACCAACAGAATGAAAGTCAATCGTCTGACATTGTTCTTATTTGAATAAATGAAATAAAACTTAATGCAAAGAAAGACGACCTAGTGAGGGTTTCGCACGTGTGCAACGCTTTTGATAGAGCACTTCATGGAAAGGGGCTGTATTAGACCCTTTTCCTGAGCCTCAGATTTGAGTCACGATGACTAACTGTTTGTTGCCTTACTATGATGACCAGTCACTGCGGTATGCAAGTAACACTCTCCGTAAGTTGTCTACGAGTAGAGCAACGTTAAAACTAAAAATCTCAAATCCCTGCACAATGGCGAACAAAACAGAACCAGCGCGGTTGGAAAGCTGGAACCTTAAAAAAAAATGTCTGTTAAAATTTTGGAGTGGAGGAGAAAAAATTCTCCTTCGTCGTCACCATAATATTGAGTTCAATATTTGCACCTTTTGTGGTGTCGGAACATGGCAGACAGCATTGAATAGCTTATTTGTAGGCACTATACTCCGTTTCACCTTATGTTGTACCGCAGAGAAGGCTAGAAGCGCGATCTCATAGCGTTGGGAGCTGCTTTCAACGCACGAGAGCTTGTGCTGCCGATGTGCCGCCGATGTGCCATGGTGCAAGGAGCTCGCGCATGTAGCCGTTCCTTCGGTACATCATAAGGTGAAACAGAGTATTAGCGGCGAGATGCTTTGGTGGCGCCCTCGGATGGTTACCTTTCGTGACGTCATTACCTTGCGAACAGCAAGTTCGATGGTGTTTGGAATTAGCATGGCGGAAGCTTGAAATCATAGCTTTCTTCAACTAACACTGTCAACACCGTCAAAACTGAAGTCCAAACGTTCCTCTTTTCTCCGTCCATGAGAACTCCTTGGTTGATGTCATAGTCAGCATTCGGCCAATCGTGGAAGGCCGACCACCGCGACGCTTTCGATCGCGCACGTCACCAATAGGCGTTTTCGAGAACCTGGTCGTGACCCTTGTAACGCGCGTCTCGTTTTTTCTTTTTTTTGAAATATTAACTGTGACTTACTTCAAGAACCAGGAAGTAGCGCGAGGAAATAGTTGAGACAAGAATCCTCTGCGTCACGGGCAGAATCAGCGCCACTTTGCGTGAACTTCTCGACCTCGAATTTCAGCCATCTTACAAAAGATGGCGCAAGTGCGCGTCGTCTGCTAAAACATAGGTCCTTTTATTATTTAGGACAATTAGTATGCTTTCAAAAAATTACAATCATAGAACGTGATTTTATTTAGAACGAGAAAAGCACTAATTAAGGGGGATTCAACCGCTCGTCACTCAATGGGAAAATTTCGCTACACAAACTTGAGTTTCAGGAATGCACGAGAGTATTCATTCTTTTGGGGGTTACTTATGATAACGTAATGAAGGTTCTACGGCCCTTGCATTTTTTCTTTTAGAGCGCTGGAGAGTTTTAATAAAATCCAGAAATATGAGCGTTTTGACTGTTTTTAGCGCGTTTTAAGGCATTTTTGAAAATACAATTAATTAGAAGACAAACGTGACAAAACGCTTGGTCGTGCGCACTAGGGGTGCCTCTAATCTTAATTTTAAGACCATGACGAGAAAGCAAAATATTGTTGTATTTGCGTATTTCGGTAAATAAAATCACCCTGTTAATTTTATTTCAAACTTCTTAAACAAGATGGCGACACTAGCACTAAATGCCTCGAACCGAAAATTTTCTTGCTGTTGCTGTTGTTGTTTTTCTCTCGAGCTCGAATTCGACCGCGATGTATCGTTGCTCGTGGATCGGTAGCACGTGGAGCGAAAGCTCACACTGTAAAGCTCACTGATCGTGGATTCAATCCACCGCCTGTGCCCGTTTCAATCTGGATGAGCATCGTACAGGCGTGCTGTCGTGTATCACTATTGCGTGATGCACGTTAAAGTCGTCAGGCAAGCAGCGGTATGCTGCACTGTCCATCTCCAACGAAGGCACCAGACGCCTTCAGAGCTGACTAACTTCCCGCTGTATAAGCATAGACACAACAGAATTACAACTGATGGCTCCGTTGGTCGGCACTTTTTGAACGTTGGAAAAAAGTGTAACTAGTCATCAGCAGACTCCTAGCGAAAGGCCTGATAAGGCTCTGAAGGCAATACTTTTGTTGATTCTATTTTTTGTGTGTGTGCTATGTTAGCGCGCGTGGTCAAACGTTTGCATGCGTTACAAGCGTGGTTAGTAAGCACCCTAAGATCGTGCAGGGTTGAACAGAGATATCCTAATATGTAGGGTGCCTCAATGTCCTTCTGCTTTGGGTGATGCCACCCTTTGAAGAATACCCGATGCCGACAGCACGCGCTCACTTGTCAAATACAAATAAATCGACGATAACAAAATGTCGCCATAGCACAGTCCGCGCCGCAAACGCGTGCCGGGAGTGAGTGAGTGAAAAGACGTTTATTGAAACTGTTGAATGGAGGAGTCAACTTATTGGCAAGTTTAGCGATAGTTGGTTAGACGGGACATTGGCGATTTACATAACTCCGGTACAGCTGTGGTGCCGCCGTGGGGGAACGACCCCCTTATATGTGCATGTCCAGCCCGGTCTCGCTCAGATAATTGAGCAGGCCGGACAGGACCGCGACGCGACGCGACGAAGGAGGTGGGGCGGAGTTGTTGGTCTAGCGTGTCCAGGGCTTTCGTTCTCTCCTCATCGAAGTTTGGGCAGTTCCATACGAGGTCATGCTCGTCGCACTCTACGTCGCGATTTGTGCAGTAGATGCAGCCCTTGGAGCAGGCTTCCTCTTCTCGTCGCTGCTTTCTTGATAACAATCTGTAGCCGTGGTCTATTGCAATCGAAGCGCCGTCCACTGTGTTCTTCCTCTCGCGGGCCGCCCGCTCCCATCGCTGGGTGCTGGCCGGCGTTATGGCGGCGTGGGCTCTGAGTCTTCGCAGCGTGACCATCTCATGCCGTCGAAAGAAACCCGAAGGAATGCTCGCTTCAGGGAGCTCGCCTATGGCATTTAGCATCATCTTTACTTCTTTTTTCATCGCCAATTCGATCTTGAGGACGATGCCTCAG
>JABSTQ010002593.1:0-42801 GCA_013358835.2 Ixodes persulcatus | reverse complement strand
CCAGTCACAACGGGGTTCGGAACTACAACCACAACACTTGCTGATTCTGGAAAGCTTCAGCAAATCTGTGTGCAGATATGTTTGGTGTGGTTGTGTTAGCACAATGTTAGTTCACTGAATCTGTATACTCATCATTCTACGTGATGTGAGTTGTGACTTTAATATAGTGACGTTAATAACCATATTAAACAGTCGACTAGTAAAGAAAAGCAAAATGACCATTTTAAAGTGAAGAAACTGCCTCGTCTCGCGTTTTCCTGAGTGGTGCTATTCAGAGAAGAAATAACATCTCTTCTAGCAGCCGTTTCTGTGGATATTGTTTTAGCGACTACGCCGAATTATTATACGTTGTATCAATGCTTTTTAGTAAGAGATATTGTCCACGAACCTCCAAACACTGTTTTCCCTTGACAGACTCCTGAGGAGAAGATAGGGTACTTGAAACCTTAATAAGAGTAGAAGGGGTCACCGGCCAAATGATTACCTTCAATATGTAGGCTATATAAGGCTCTAGAGCAGTCGACAGGACTGTGATTCAGGTGTTCAGTGCGTCATTGTGCTGGTGTTTGTGTTTGTTTCTAATCTGTAGTTGCGGTATGTAATTAGTAGTGCCCTCAAATGACACAGGGACACCATTTACTAACAAAATCCAAAATAAAAAAAAGATCATCTAACCGGTTTTTAATACGCAAATGGTTTCTTGAGGACGAAGAAATTATATTTTTGGTTTATCTAAAATTTTTTTGAGTAATATTTATGATATATTTCGGATACCTTACGCGCGTATTTCGAATGCGGACAAAATAATACAGAATGAATACAAAATGAATATTCATATTCAATTCATTTCAACTTCGTTTCATGTACGGCCTCTTTTTGCTAAGGGACTGAATCAAGAATGTTTTGGTTCGGGTCAAACGAAGAATCTTCAGCGCGAGACTTTCACAACTTCCAAATAGAAACGTGTGACGCGCTACTACCAAAAAGCTTGTTCTGTTTATAGCTTCACTGAAGAAAGTTTCGCAATGTTTGTTTTATTACGGTAGAAATCAGCCTCCACAAGCTGATATGCAAAGCGAATGTCGAAATTAAAGCAAAATCGACAAACTCACGTATGTTTCTTCCGCATTTAAAATATGTAAACATTTTAAATGCATCTCTGCAGAATATTTGAAATCGCTAAATCAAATCACTTCTCCTACTTCGAACAGAAAGAAGTGGTAAGAAAGTATCGACCCTTTGACGCTTCGGTAGCTTTTGTCTGCCTGCATTTGGTAACTTCGGGACTCACGCAAGGACCGCTTGAAGCGTGAAATCTTTCACCCCCATTTTCTTGACCCGAAACGCCAAGAAAGAACGAAACATCCTCCCAATGACGCGCTCTGGCGATTCAAAACTAATGACTCACACCCACCACCAAAATATCTTCGCCGCCGAACAAAAAAGGAAACAAAAACAAGAAACCTTTCACTCGCATTAGTGCGACCCCAAAACACCAACAAAGACGGAACATCCTCCCAAGGACGCGCTCGGGCGATGGACAACCTACTACTCACCATCGCGATAATGCGCAAAATATCTTCGCCCGCCAGAATAACAAAAAAAAGAAACAAATGAAAAATCTTTGCGAGGAACTCTCCCTCGAAATCCCGACCGTCAACCCGACGACCTTGAAGATGCAAGTAGTCCGGGGCGCACTAACACATTGCGCAATTTCAAGAGGTAGTATTAGCGACACGCTCATAGATGGCGCCAGCAGACAGCTCGATTTCTGGCATTTTGATAGGCCACAAACTTAGTTAAATTTTATCACAATGACGATCTCTGGCAAAAAGATCTTGTAAGAGATATATTCAAAAAGTCTTGGTCTTCAATATTGTGGCGCTTGAATTTGTATTTGGGCCCTGGTTTATTTTTAAATGTTTATGAAGAACGGAACAAAAAAAAGGGCCTTTGCAAGCAAGTTTAAGTTCCCGTAAAACAATTTTAACATTTAGATCGGGAAATGTAGCGCCACATCATTACTCAGTTTTTTACTATCTTTCTAATAAAACCATTCCCAGTTAAATCCGTTGGGTGGTTGCTGATAAAAATATCAAAAGTTGCCATTGGAATTGCAATGGTCTTGGGAACTGCGATATCCTCTTAAATCTTACACCGTGGCCCAGGCGAATAGACCCATGGAAGCCTTTGAATGTGCCAAAAGGTCCATGAAACACGTCTTCAAACTGGTCTAGAAGCAACTCCTGTTTAGAATTTAGTGAGTTCACTGTTAGCACATGCGATCCGTTTAAGCGAAGGTGTTTTAGTTAGTCCCGCCCAAGCAAGTTTGGTACCGTGCGTTCCTCGTCCATAGCAGCTACGACTATAGGCAAACTAAAAAAAAGCACCTTCGTGTTTCACGGTGACCATGACCTTGCCCTTTTTACTGGGAGAGTTGTACCGTTACGCGTTGCGAAAGAAAATTGACTGGTTCATACTTCATTTCACTGAAATGGCCTAGCAGTTCCTGTTCCCGAATAATAGATACGGCAGAAATTGTATCTATTTCTATCGGAATCAAGTTTCCATTTACTTTAAACTAAAAAAACGTACGGTGGACGATTTGTAATTAATTGGAGTTGTGTGGATACTTGTACAGCGTGTAGTTGGTCAGCCATTTCAGAGTTGCGACGAGTTACTCGCTGTAGCTGAACAATTTAGCCAGCGCAGTACAACCGCTAGCATGGGGTCTTTAACGTGCATCACGCAGCCGTGCACACGACCGCACGCTGGTAAGACGCTCATCCAGATCGAAACGGGCAGGGGAGAGGGGGGGATTGAGCCCAGCATTCCTGGGTTCTGCAGCGCGAGCTTTCGCTCCACCTGCTCCAATCTGGTGTGCACTAGCCCACTCGTCCACCGATCCCCCTCGACAATTTGTTTGTTTGTTTTTTTAGATGCGGAGCATCTCTTGCTCGGGTCTATGTCCCGCGGCGTCGGCGTTGTAGTCGGCACTCGAACTACGCACGCGCAACTCTCCTCCTTCCCTCTCTCCAACAGCTGCGCGTTAATCTCTCCGCTCTCTCTCTCTACCAGCTGCGTGCACTGCGCGTGCGTTCGCTTCTCCTCACACCGCGCGCGCACGCGCAACTCTCCTCCTCTAGTCTCCTCTCCTTCAAGTGTGAAAAAAAAAACGGCGAGCGGCGAGCGTTCCAAGTTTCTCTGCCGCGAGCCGCGACGAAGGCTCGCGTAGCGGGTAACGCTAGGGCAGTCGGTGGCGCCATCTCTCGACGTCAGCACGCAACTGACTCTTTCCTCGGAACCAACACGATGCTCCGCATCACCCCATGGTTCCCCTCGGGAAGAGGGTGTAATTTTTTATTATTTTAGTGGCACCCTTTACTCTGTTTCACCTTATGTTGTACCGCAGGAAATGCTATAAGCGCGAGCTCCTTGCTCTGGGGCAGATCTCGGCGGCACAAGCTCTCGTGCAGTAAGGGCAGCTGTCAGCACTATGAGCTCGCGCTTCCAACCTTCGCTGCGGTACAACATAAGGTGAAAGGGAGTAGAGTCTCACGCATCCGTCTACGAAACCGAGCATCGGCGAAACCGAGAGAGGTAATACGATTCAGAGTTTGACAATCACTTACCTCGCAAAGTCTCAAGACCGGTTCAGACACTTGCGTTTGAGTGCATTTGATTGCGTTGCGGCGAGAACCGAAAGCGAGTCACCGGCACATCTGTGCTTCGTATGAAGCGTGGAATCCAATTCAAGGAATCTTCTTGGCACGCGATATAAGCAGCAGGGCTGTCCTGGTTTCTCGCTGCCGCAACGCAGTCAAACGCAACTGTGTGAACCGGGCTTTACTCGGAGGTACTCGAAACTTCTCACCGATCCGGTGGAGCCATTGTCTTCGCCGTTGAAGATTATCCTTTCCCGTCGGGACGACAAAAAAGCTTCTTTCCTTTCGCAATGCTGTTTGTGCAATCTACTAGCGCAGCATGATGGGATCGCGTTGCCGCCGAGGTTGTGGTATAATATAAAAAAACCTACGGCCGGGCCGCGAACAACGGAGCCGCCGCTACGCCTGGCCCAGTGATGGCGTCGGTTTCGAGCAGACGACAGAATCGCGCAGGATCATGGGAAGACAACGGTCACGTGTCGCGCCAGTTCCAATTGAAGCGAGGGGAAAGAGAACATTTGAGAGGGAAAGGGTATCGGCGAGGAGAAATTTCTCTTCCCCATTTCAGACAATGGTTTGCGCTACCTTTCAGTATACAGGGGCCTTACGCTAGGGCAGTCGGTGGCGCCATCTCTCGACGTCAGCACGCAACTGACTCTTTCCTCGGAACCAACACGATGCTCCGCATCCCCCCATGGTTCCCCTCGGGAAGATGGTGTAATTTTTTTTTCAAGTACGTACAGGTCAACAATAGACACTTGTTCCTCTGTGAAGTGGCTTCATTTAATTAGTTCTGCAAAGCGACGCTAAGTGTCCCCACTTCGAACAGTTAAAGCACCTTGCCTTTATGTGCCGGCAGTCCTGAGGTTGATGCTCTCGACCACACCTGGAGCACGACGGCTGTCTGTCCCAGACTTGTACGTAATCCGTTACAAGTAACGAAATTACTTGTAATCCCTTACATTTATTGGTAATTTAATAACGGAATAAGTACATATTTTCTAGAGTAATTTTAAAGTAATTTCCTTACATTTTTTACGGAACGGATTCCTTGTAATTCGTTACATTTTTTTTTTTCAAGACCAGCCCCCACCCCCCCTCCCCCCCCTCTTTCCGCCTTCTGAAGAAAAGGTAGTTTTCATTTTGGTAAATAGCGCAAAGGGAGGCTTGGCAATCTTCAGTTCCGCAAAGCCTTTTTTTGCAACACCAAGCCCCTGAATCTATTTTTTTTCTTTAGACCCTAACAACAATGTCAAAAGATCCAAATAAACATTTCTACAAAAAAAAAAGAAGGAGGGGGGAAGTTATATCCGCTTTTTTAGTCTTTTTGTTTTTTCTTTGCGATCGAAGGCGGGGAGAGGAAGACACCAAGTGATTGTATGCCTCTTCGAGAAGCTCAGGGCGGTAAGCGCACAGACAAGAATTAACAATGTCCTTCTCGGTTATAGTGACTAGGATTATTTTCATGATGTCACAACACGAGACAACGCTTCGTCTACCCTAAAATCCACTAAAAAAGATGTGATAATATGTGAAGGTGTTATTGCCACAAGCATCCTCCTTCGTCGATGCACACTTAGTATCTTCTCTTAGAAAACAAGATGCATTTTTTTCTGCTTCTTTCACCTTATTTGACCCTGTTTTAAAAGCTACTTACTTTTTTTGTTGTCCAACTTCTAGGGTCGGCCCACTTTATTTTTGAATTCCAGCCAGGTTATCTGCATCTCAGTTACCCTTTTTGTTAGTCAGCGTTTTGCGAGCACTTCGAAAATGGTAATAGTCTCCCTTTTTTTTTTCTTCCTGTTTGTACCCCTGCAGGACGCATCTTATCTCAAGCAGATACTTTTCCAAATAAAACATATTGGTAAATGACGTAGACTTGAGATTCTGGGCTTGTGGAAAGAGTGAAACTCGTGAGTGGGGCCATAGCGCGGCTTACTTAGTTCTTTGCCCTTCGCTGCCCGTGACGACGTCTATCTGGAAGACACCGGAGTAAACTGCGGTCGGTCCGTGGTTTGTGCGTTTTTGAACGGCACCAAGAAAGGTACACATAGCAAACGTGCGTTTACATGTCCTTGTTTTAAACAACGTTCTAAATAATTGTTGTTATGAGTGTCTTGTTGTTTTTTTTCTCGATTACTTATATTTAAATATTGGAAACTTTTTCTTATTCACCAACGT
Source organism: Ixodes persulcatus (assembly GCA_013358835.2). Taxonomy (NCBI): domain Eukaryota; kingdom Metazoa; phylum Arthropoda; class Arachnida; order Ixodida; family Ixodidae; genus Ixodes; species Ixodes persulcatus. Next base: position 36,955 of record JABSTQ010002593.1, on the reverse strand, counting down.
CTCAACCAAGGCTCGTCCTGTTCAGAACCAAAGGAAGAAGAATGTCGAGCCAAACCTTATTTATTATTTAATTATCACCTTACTGTTACCAACTCTACTAAAACTCTCGAATATCAGGCCACGGCTGCAAGGAGAAGCTTTGCTCTATCTTCGAGGTAAATAGTACTTCGATTGCTTTGCTGAAAAAGCTCAGTGCCGAGCATAAAACATTCGTGAGGCAAAATATGACACTCCAATCCAGTGCTTCAGTTCAAAGTATGTTCAGCGTATCAGTGGACATCTTCAGTAAGAAATAACGCAAAAGTGTCTGACGAGACTTTCGAGAGTGAGCTGTTGCTCAAAATACTCAAGGTCAATAAATGGAACAGGTGGCAACAATAATAACTTGAATAACCTTCTTTCCTCTGTTTCTTACTAGAGGAAAATAATGTTGAAAGTAACGCAACGAACGTTACGGATTACTTTTGGGGGTAAAGGTCACTTACTTTTATGGGAGGGTAATTGTAATTGTAATAAATTACAATTTAGCCTTTAGTAATTGTAAATGTAATTCCTTACTATTTTTCAGTAACGTGTACAAGCCTGGTCTGTCCTTGACAGGTGTTTGTTTCCGTAGCCTCGCTGTCTCCCGCCAAGGCTGATCACTGTGTTGCCACTTGGCGTCCACGTCCGGCTGTCACGAATGGGTTGGCGCCGGAAACTTGACCCTCCGCCACCTCCATCGACGGGGCGATGGCAGAAGCTTTCTTCCGTGCCAGTGCGTTGTCGTCTTCTACGGCTAGCAGCTTAGATCAAATCTCCTCACTGCGCACACCCACGGTGAGCCGGTCCCACAGTACTTCGCTCAAAAATGCACCAAACCCGCATTTTGTTGCCAATCGTTTCAACTCTACTATGAGCACGTCATGGTATGTTTGTGAAAATTTTACCACTCCGTCACAATAGAATGCTTCGGTTTGTAATGCTTAAGAAGCACTTCGCTTTTCTGCTAATAAGTTTTCTTCCCTGGCGTCTCCGTGAAGAGCAGGTTCTCTAGGGTCATATAGGCTTTGTCACCCAGTACTGCGATGAACACATCTGTTTTGCGCTATTCGTCGAAACTGTTGACTCTTGAAAAAGCTTCATAACTCATTAGGTAGACCTTTAGAATACCTGTGGCGGGGCAGAATTCAGTCAACCGCCCGATGAACCGCTAGGTGACGCTGGCCGACGCTTCTATGTCACTGTCCTTTGTGCCTCGTACTGCGGCATGGATCTTTTACGCCTGGTTGCTTTATAACATTCTCGTCACCATTGTTAGACACGGGACCCAGGCTTGTTCAAAGAAAAGTTTAATGCTGACGCTTGGCCGCTACAGCCTGAATGAAACAAGACACAGCCTCCCGGGGTGTTATCTACTATCAATACACAGTGTTATCACACTAGCATCAATCACGTGTAGCCCACCACTGGGCTACACCACTGGGCTATACAACACTTTCCAATAGACGTAAATATGATTTAAAAAAAACAGCCAAAGGAAAAAAATATGGTGTCGATCATCGGGGAAGAAATGTGGCATAACGAGTGACTGACGTGAAACGTGCTCGCAGTGGGTCTTATCATTTTTGTTTTAAAGATTAGAGACAAATAAAATGTTTTAGAACATGCAAGATTGTTATCGCCGACTCAACCGCAAGCCCAAGAAACGAACAATTGTGGCGGCGCCCATCGTCCGCTACATTTGGTGATCGGCGCCGCCACAAAGTATTTAGAAAGGGGGGGGGGGGGGGGGGAGGAACGGGTACAAGAGTGCTGATAGACATCTAGGAAGTGCGAAGTTGCCCACAAAATATTGGGTTATACCGGTTATACAGTCTAACAGGGTGCAAGAGTTCAACACAGAATTAGAAGGGAAAATTTAAAAATGTTTATAGGCTAGGGGACGTAAGCTGCCGCCTAATACAGAAAAAACAGCCACCAGCATCCATCCATCCATGAAGCCACAGCCAGCAGCTCCGCCGCCGCTGGTTCAAATTCTACACCATCCCTGCACCGTTTCGGCTTCCTTTCTTTTCAACACTTCTCTCTCTCTCTCTCTCTCTTTCTCTCTCTTTCTCACCGTCCCGATTTCAGCACGCCACCGACGGCGCTAACCCCTGGACAGGGCGGGGAGCCAGCTATGTTACTGAGGCCTAACAACTGCCGCTGCAAAGAGCTGCTGCTGGCTATCACACCGAATGATCGTCCCCCAATTTTTGCACGTCCTTTTTAGTGGTGTACAAAAGTAGATTTGTTTCTTGTCTGATATAAATGGAGATGTCTTCAGATATTAAATTATAGTTACTTTCAGTCTATGTAAAATTTTCAAGATGCTATCTTTAATACTGAAATCCACAAGTTTCAATATTACGGGCCTTAATGTGCTTGAAGACGGTCTTTCCTTGTGACGTTCTTAAAGAATTCAATGGTTTCTTCGATCACCCAGATTTCTTGTTCAACCTTTTTTTAATATTAATTGCCTCGACGTTGTTTTGTTGACTCTCTAAAAGCCATTGTAGGGTTTTGGCAGTTGCTGGTCACGGAGTGATTTCATTATTTCCCCAAAAGCAAGAGCATATAACAAACATCAACACACTCTGAAACAATACATATTAGCCGTTGTGAGTGATGCAGCAAAAAAACAAACTGGTTATCACTTTTTACAGAAGGTAGAAAAACAGCTTGAACAAAATGACAGAGACAGGACAAAGACATAGCTGACTATCAACCATCCTTTACTAACTTCATGGTCGTCAACCCCCATCGATTTAGTCTTCATCTTCAGTCTCACAGCCATTACGTGTCTAACAGGTTAAAAAATTGGTTAACTTTTGAAAAATACAAAGAAACAAAAAAGAAGATATGAAAAAATTAATATAAAAATTAAAAAAATTAAAGAAGTGGAAAAAAATAAAAAATAAATCATAATAACATAAAATAAGCACCTATCATGGTTGTGATTCTCCGGGTACAGGAAGAGAAAAAAAAATTAGGCTCTCGAAGTAAAATAAAAGAGGAAGAGAGAAATTCGGGGTTGCGGGTGCACGCCGCCGATTTTGTCGGACGAGAAGGGTCGACGGATGTTCGGCTACGCTCCGAAGCAAGACAGCACGTGGCAGGCGAAGCCGCCGGCCGGAAAAATTCCAGACCTTCAGGTATCTTCGGCCAAACATCCAGAAGGAACACAAACGTCTCACCGAAGCCCGTGGCCCAAGCCGAGGTCGTGAGGAGCAGCGTAGCGGGACAGGTTTTGGGAGATTTGACTGACGTATCCGACTAGATCTTCTGGCCTTAATGGAGTGGTCTTACACTACTTTGGCTGTGCCCTCTATTTTCTTTTCTTTTTGCGAATATATGTATTATTTTTTTCTCTTTTACGCTCCTTTGCCGTGCCTCCACTGAATTTGCCCGTTGTTCCGCACGAACATGACAAATATGGCGAGCCGTGCCATGATTTCCTTTTTCATCAAACTAATTTAAACACGCCCATTGGGTCACGCAAGCATCGATGGAGCCGAGCAAAGCGATATGGGAAACAGACGATTGGTCACGGCATAAAACAAGTTAGGTTACCAGGGAGAAGAGTTGAAGAGCTGGGTGAAAGTAGAAAAAGCTAGATCACGAGAGGAAAGAGTGCTGGCGAGACAAGACCGGGAAGAGGAATGTGCCCGACTGGAGAAAGAACGCGAAGTTCTGCAGCTGATGTTAGCAATACAGGCCGGGGCTGTATTTCTTCAAAGGATAACTCACGATACTGGCGAAGGAGAAGCTCTGACTATGGCTACAGCCATCAGAGCGATACAGCGCAGCAGCCCTCATAACTTGATACATCAGTTGAAAGAGGGACGAGTTGACATTAATGCGTTCTTGTTATGGTTTGAACGTTCAGCAACAGGAATGGGGTGGCCACAGGAGAAATGGGCAACGACCATGAGGTTGTTCCTTACGAGAGAAGCGTTGAAAGTGTTCGGCCGGTTGTCGGTAGCAAACGCATTGGATTACGCGCGGGTGGAACTGGAACTAATCAGAGGAAAGTACCACGAGCGGAAGAGACCAGAAGGCAGTTTATTGCCAATCTAGGCGGATATTTCGATAGATGGATTGAAATAGTAGAGGTACAGCACACATTCAAAGCGCTAAGTGATGGAGCTTTAGTCGAGCAGCTTCTTCTTACTTGCTCTAAGAAGTTGGCCATATTCCTGAAGGAACGAGAATTTCAAAGCCTGGAGAAGGTGGCGTTCAAAACGGTCTTATTTCTGGAGGCTCAAACCCAGGGGGGCGCAGGTAAGTGAAAAGTAGACTAGCCGTCTCTCAAAGGCCTAGAGCGTCGGTGCCAGGCAATTTGACGAGTACGGGAAGCCGAAATGCGTTGCGTTGCTTTTTTTGTCATAAGATCGGACATAAGACGAAAAATTGCCACGGTCGTCCGCAAGCGTTCAAAACACTGACTTGCTGGAACCGTGGTAGGACTGGGGACCGAGCCGAAAACTGTAAGTCAAAGCCGAGTGACAGACCCCAGCAGTCATGCTGGCGGACGAGGCCCCATGAGGAAGAGGCGACCAAGCGTGTTGATGGCTTCGTCACTTTGATGAATTGGGACGAAGTCGTCGACACAGGAGCCGTACGTCCTCCGACATTTCTAGTAGAGAACTTAAAAGACACGGGATGCAACATCGTCAAAGTTCGCCAAGAATTGGTGCCCAAGAAAGTATTTCTAGAAACAATTAATGCAATACTTCTACTGGACCGGACAGTCAGGTACCTTACTGAGGCGGAGGTAATGGTCAGGACTCCATATTTCACGGGAAAACTAATCGCCAAGTGCATAAGTGACTCGCAGTACGATCTTGTGTTGGGCAATGTACCGCTGGTACGAGATGCTAACAATCCCGACCCTGTCGAAACACGGAATATGAAACGAGCCGAACACATGTGATGATGAATTGGTCACCTGTTGAACCGAAAGAGGGGATAGATGGAAACATTCAAAAGTAAAAAAGTCCGAGAAACTTTCGTCAATACCGCAGGGATGGTGGAGACTAATAAAGAAAAAACGTCTGAGGAAACCATTATCTCCCGAATTACAAGTGTCGCGGTTTTCGCCGCTTCAAGCAACATCCAAGAAACTGCTCAACGAGCAGAGAAGCCAGCAGAACTTCAAGAAATGCTTTCACATGATCGGAAGGGTTCCGAGCGAGCTCGGAGGAACAACAAAAATCCTTCATTACAAACATATCTTCGCAAAGAAGCTGTACCTTGTGGGCACCCTGGTGGCCACCCAGCCCAGTTGCCCGATTGCGGGGCACAGGTGGCGACGTTTTCCCGCGTGTCGGCGACGTCACGCCGGCCACGCGCACATCACGTGCGCCGCCTTGATAATGCAGATCAGAGGCGGCGCACAGGGAGTCGCTGCCTCAACTCAGGCGCCGCTGGTAATAATGTTTATCGTCTCGTCCATGTCCCATTAAATGTAGCTTCTTGTTGTTGAAACCGCTGGCTCCGTGTTATTCCTCCGGGTCGGGTATGCAGCAAGACAAACCGAGCACAACCTACAGTTCAGGAAGACAAACAGACAAGATGGTTCTCACGAAGGAGTTTACACAACCCGTCATCGCAATGGCGTACAATGACCATTTCAGGCTACAGAGTAAATAGTGCCGTGAGACTAGGGGTTGAAGAATTCTGCCGTCCAGGCATGCAGAATGAGATTAAGAGACACGTACGTTCTCACGACACCTTCCAGCGGACAGTGCCTAAAGAAAGGGTGGGCATAGTGCTCTTGCGCGTATGCAAGCGCATGAAGAATTTGAGGACAATCTTCGAGAGGCTGCATGATTTTGAGTACGTTAAAAGGAAAGAAAATGTCGGCGCAGATTATTTCAGCCTGATTTTAAGATGAACGCGGTAAAACGAAAGACTAACTTTCGACACTTGGCCGGCTAATGCCTCGTCCGAAAGACCGTCCAGCAAGAGAAAAAGCACAAGGCGTTGTGTACCAAATTCCCTGTGCTGGGTGTTCCGCTTCATATGTCGGCGAAACAAAAAACCTCAAGGAAAGAGTCCGCCAACATAAAAATGACCTACGCAAGTTTGACCGAGAGCGCTGTTGCGGAACACTGCGACGACAATGACCACCGCATCGACTTTGAAAATACCGGAATCCTGGATGTAGAAACCAGCTGGCGCCAACGGCTCTTTATTGAGTCATGGCGCATACATACCACACCAGGAAATATTAATCGATCCTCCGGCACCTTGCCCTCAGCATACGTCAGTGGACTACGACACTTAGAGGAGGCACCAAAGAAAAAGGCCCCATAGAGGAAAACAAAGATGCTGATCCTCGTTTGTAACTAACCAACTTAAAAAAAAAACGAAGGTACCGCACCTGGTTTGAAAACTAACCACCGTAAAAAACGAAGATACTGCCCTACATTCACCGCCGAAGAAAATAAAGAAGCTCCTACTTTTTTAAATAGCCCCCCTGAAGAAGGTTGCCGAGCCGGCACCGAAACGTTGGGACCCTACGATCTTTTAGGGATTGTTTGGCGTTTGCCCTTTATTTATAACGTCTAACCCAACCAGGCAGACGTCTGCCGAAATGTTCACCTTCAAGAAAGACTAACTGTTTGTCTGTTTGGTGTGTTCTGTCAGGGAATGATTTTTAGGCATAGGCTCCTGTATTAGCAGTAATAAGGTCATGTTCTGATTGTGTATCTGTTTTTGTTTTTTTCTTTTGCGAGGCCACCAATATTGTGAAGGGGCTAATGGTTCAAGTTGTTAAGACGAGATATATCTGAGATACGCACGCGAATGTTGTGGTAGTGAATAGGGGAATAAGAGTGCAGTCTGAACAGTCAGTTTTTGATGTGCACGGATAGGAAGCAGAACTACATAAATAAAGACATTAAGGCCGCATTATGCTCATGCTCGTACTATGTACACGCCGCAAAAGGTGCTGGTTTCCCGTGCAAAACACAAGAATTCAAGATAGAAGTTCAACAATGAACTTGTGAAAGAGAGAGAGAGTGGTGGCGCTTTATTAAACAATATTTGGGCGGACTTAGTCTTGCCGATTAGGCCGGCATTGTCCCGCCCAGAAATGAATATGAAGTAATAAAATAAATAAAACTAGATGAACTAAATGATGATTGAAGAAGAAAAGACTCACACACGCACACACAAAAAAAACTAAAGTGTTTGTCTCGTAGCAAAGATAAACCACAGGTTCATTTACGCACACTTCCAATCTCTCAAGTGTAAATGGCGCTCAGTATTTCCTTATATAGTCGTGCTTGTAGTCCAGTCGCCTGGAGGAAGCTTAGGAAAGGGGTCTGTAGCAGATTTCTTTGATCTCTTTTTCTAGTTGGATATATTCAATCTTTAATATCGTTGATCTTGACTCTTGAGGTTATGTATGTTAAGTTCTTGAGCAAAACCTTCTTGATGACTCTCGAACCTATTACAATCGCAAAGCAGGTAACTTATATCTTCTGTAACACCATAGCTGTCGCAGGAGGCTGAAGGTATCTTACCCCATTTGCGTAAAAGTTGTCCGGTGCTGGCGGTTCTGGTGCGAAGTCGGTAAAGTAGAGTGCCTTTTTACGGCGTAGACCATTCCACTAGGGCAGGGCTGACGTTGGCTATTTTTTTTTTTTTTGCTTCCGACAAAGAGCCGAGATTTTCTTTTACAAGTATGTGGAAGGCTTTCAGATTGTCAGGTGTGTGTATTGTTCGCTCTTTGTTGTGTGGGTTCGTAGCAAGGTTGTCCTTCATTTCATATCCGGCGAGTCCAACGTGGGCGGGAATCCATTGAAGACATATTTTGAAACCGGAGTGCTCAAGGTATTTTGCCGCGGACCGAGCAGCCACCGTGATTTCCGATGTTCCTTCTATATGTTTTAGTTGTTGCAGTGCACCACGAGAGTCTGTGAGCACAACTACTTTTTGCGGTGTAAATCTCTAAAGAGTATGGAGTGCTTCCACAATTACTAATATTTCTGCAGTCGTGGAGGACACCATTTGGTCGATACGGCCGCTCCACTCAAGGCTATGGGCTAAGACTTTATAGGCGGCTGTGCTACTTCTTTTATGGCGATTCACAAAACCATTCGTTTAAACTTGTAAAAAATCTTTAAATATTTTTTTAATGTACTCAATCGCTGTAATTTTCTGCACCCCTTCGTTATATATTTTCGTGTTTTGTATGCCCGGGATCTTCTCATTGCATTTTGGGATGTATGCCTTCCATGGGGGCTTACGTTGGTAGTCAAAACTATTCGGTCGCGCTTCTGATTGCCACCCTAGGTTTTTCAGAGTCTGTAAAGAACTGTGAAAGCGTGAACTCGCCCTTTTCGCTACTCGTTGAAGCAGGCTCCTTCCAGTAGCTGTTTCTTGCAAGCGGAGCGTCTGTAGAAGTAGGCGTTGCGTTGCCAAAATAGGCAGTGGCAGAGCTTGCGCCTCTATGTGCACCAGGTCATTTCTGGTAGAACTGGAGACAACAAGGCTTGTATGAAGTCCTCGTCTATGAATACGTTTGAGAAGTTCAGAGTCGGACCAAGATAACTTCGTATAAAGGAGGGCGTATAAGATGCGGGAAACTACTAATGCTGAATGGAGACGTAGCATAGACCTTGGAGAGTACCCTTACGACTGTCCTGCCACCCTCCTAGTGCTATTTTTCACCACTTCTGCGGACTTTTCCGTAGCCATTGCCTGTGAATGCCAATTAAGCCGAGAATTGATGGGGAAACCTAGAAATCTATGCTGCCGGACACGACGAATCGGAGTTCTGTTTACCCGAAGATATATTCGTGTGCTATTTTTATCTTTTCCAAGGAAAAAATGAACGCCGTCTTTTCTGGTGAAAGCTCTAGTCCGCACACAGCAAAGTACTTACTCTAGGCTGTAATGGCAGCCTGAGCAGCATTTCGTAGACCACGATGCCTGAAGCCTGAAGTCCAAATACAAATATCATCCGCGTAAATTGACATACTAGTAGGAAGAGTGTACTAGGGGAGTAATTCCGGTAACTTTGACAAGAACATGTTAAAAAATGAAAGAAGTTTACAGTCCCCTGTAAATTAGAGCGCAGTTCTCGAGGAGGAGGAGCGGAAGGTACGGGGAGGAGGCTATGCCCCTCCTCCTCTCCTGCTCGCCTCCCATGCAACAAGAAATTTTCCGCTAAATTTGGCGGAGAATTGCTCCCGCTAAATTTAGCGGGGAAAGTTTCAGCTAAATTTAGTGGGAAAATTTTCCCGCCAAATTTAGCGGGGAATTTTTTCCGCTAAGTTTAGCGAAGATATTTTCCCACTAACTTTAGCGGGGAATTTTTTCTGCTAAATATAGCGGGGACAATTTCCTGCTTTGTGTAGAGTGGAAATTTTCCGCTAAATTTAGCTGGGAAATTTACCCATATTGCACCGCGCGGTTACGCCGAGGGCAACGGCGACGGCGATGCGAACGGCTACGCCGACGCCACTCAACCCGGAAACGGGTGCCTAAGAGTTGCGTTCTAAAAGTATCGGCGATAGTACACTTCCTTAGGCAGGCCACAAAGGAATTTACGGTACGAGCTCACTGCTCGTCCCAGCCGAACTTGGAGCGTTCGTCCAGCGAAAAAAAATTCTTCAGGAAGATCTGTAAATGACCCGTCATTCCAAGTTGTGTTAGCTTTCTCAGGACTGCGGAATGCTGTACACTGTCATAAGCCTCGCTGATGTCAAAGAATATTGCCATGGTTGAGTTCTTGTTGTGATTATGTTCAACTGCACTCAATAGGTCAATCATACCATCCGCTGTTGAGAGGCCCCTTCTGAATCCGGTCATCTTTTGGAGTATTAGTTTATATTTCTCAAGCCTCCAGGAGACACGGGAATGGATCATTCGCTCCACGAGGTTTGCTACGCATGACGTCGGCAATATAGGTCGATATGAAGATGGTGTTGTTCTCGGTTTTCGCGGCTTATGTAAAGGAACAACCCATGCTGTTTGCAAAGTTTGTGGTACTTTTCTCGTTGTCCATATGATATTGAAGGAATTCAGAAGTTCCACTAATCGCCCGTTGGGTAAGTTTTTGAGCCTCTGATTGGTGATCCCGTCAGGACCTGGTGCACTTTTTCTGTGGCATATCTTTAGTGCAGCGGCTAGTTCACCTGCGGTGAAGAGTGCATCAAGAGGTGATTTCTTTTTTACCGCGAAGCTTCCCGCTCCAACCTCACTTTGAGGCGTCGAAAAATAATCCGCAAAGCTTTCCAGTGTGTCTTGTTGATTTTTCACCCAGACGAAGCGCCGTTGTAGCGTAAGTCGTCTGCGCCTCGTTTTTCCCCGTGAAGCAGTTCGAAATTCGCCGAATGTGGGTACCAGGCTTGTTAGCATCGGCCGACGCTGCACTGTCATTCCACTGCTCGCGCTTGGTCTTTTTTGCATATCGACGAATGATTGCATGTATTCTATTTAGCAGGGTTTTGACTTCACGTGTATAGGTTTGCCTTCTACTTGTCTTTGTTGCGCAAAAATATTAAATAGTGTAAATCGGACTCAGGATAATGGCTTGGAAGGCGCATTCTAATTGTGGCTCTTTCAGCACTAATCACGATCGCCTGGTCTAGGGGTTCCGGTGATGCTGTTAAAACTTTTCTGTAATTTTCTCAGTGAATGAAGTGCTCAGTACGTTGTTGCGTTGAGCAAACACCTGCTAACTCTATAAATAGAAGATAGTGGTCACTGCTCATTGTATTTGGAAAGGTTCTCCAATGTATGCTGAGGTCTGTTGAGTATGCCGTGATGTCTATTGCACTGTAGGCGGCAGGTGACCGAAAGGTATATGACTTCCGTCATTTGCTATAGTCAAATCACAATCCTCAAAAACCTGAGCCAATGCTTCCGCTCTAGCGTCATCTTTTGCACTCCCCCAGAGGCTGTGATGCGCGTTCCAGTCACCGCATGACTCAATATGGCCTGAGCAGCGTTTGCAGAGTACAGCAACCACACTCGCAACAGATGCCTTGCTCTTCCCCGGACGCTCATAGCCTGAGCCGATGCATGGTGAATGTCCACCTACGACTACATCCGGTGCTATCAATTCGAGATGTTCTATACGCAGGTCACTTGTGTCAATCTTATGTTGCGGTAGCTTTCTTCATGTAAATAATGCCACGGATCTGTGGGGAAAACCTTTCATTGTGGGATTTCTGTAGCCTGTATATCCAGAGATACTCTTAATATTTGGTAGTCTGGTAGTGTCGTAGGGCCATTACCTGCAACGAACACAGGTTTTAAGTATATTCTGACTATGCTATGCCCAGCTAACAAGTTTCCAGAAGCCGTTCCTCTGAAGGAACAGACCTCGGTGGACAACTTGCTGACTGTGTTTTCCCGGATTGGGTTCCCGAGTAAGATCCAGTGCGATCTCGGTAGCGTTTTCACAAGCGCTTTAACGACCAGCTTTCTTGAGAAATGTGGTATAAAGCTTGTCAACAGCTCAGTTAGCCACCCTCAAAGTAACAGCGTGGAGAGGGCACACTCGGTAATGAAACGTATTTTCAGGGCCCTGTGCCACGAGCAGGGAAAAGACTGGGACTTGGTTTTGCCCGCGATGCTTTTCGCGCTGCGAACCGTCGCTCATGAGTCAACTGGTTTTACGCCAGCTGAGTTAGTCTATGGGCGAAATTTGCGTTCGCCATTGCGATTTCTGCGAGAAGGCTAGGAAGGCAAAGCCGAGAATCCAACGGTGGTGGAGTACGTGCTTTCATTGCTGAATCGACTACACAGGACGAGAGATGCTTGAGCCAAACATGGAGAGAGCTCAAGCGCGTGGTAAAGTGTATTACGACAAGAACAGCCGCCTTCGTACCTTCAAGGAAGGTGACAAAATGCTGCTTTTGCGGTCGGCCAAAGCAAATAAGCTAGAAGTCCAATGGGAGGGGCCAGCACCGGTCCAGCAGAAACTTTCCAAGACAAACTATGTCATTAAACTGCCAGGTCGCATGAAAGAGGTTCGCATATTCCACTGTAACCTGATGAAGCCGTACATAAAACGAACTGCAACTTGTCAGCATCGCAGTGAACCAGCCGGAGGAAGTGCAAGTTCATATTCCTGAGCTGGGGAAAACTGATGGGAGTTTGGATGTCGCTGAGATTGTAGAGGCTACAATCGATAAGAAACAGATGAGTCAAGGCCAGCTTTTGGAACTTACTGCCTTGCTTGACAAGTAGCAAAATCTGTTTTCCACCGTCCCCGGAAGGACGAACTTGGTCGAGCATGACATCGAACTCTCAAGTCAGTCTACGATTCAGTGCAAAGCCTATCGTTTTTCCCCACGTCAGGAAAAGCTGTTAAAAGAATCGGTGGGCCAAATGCTGGAGCTAAAGTTAATAGAGCGGTGCGAGAGTGATTTCGTCTCTCCTATGATTTTGGTCGAGAGCCCTGGCGAAGATCCGCGGCCTTGCGATGGACTACAGGAAGCTAAATGCAGTGACCGTAACGAAGGTTTACCCGATTCCCAACATAAAAGCGTGCATAGAAAAAGTGAGCAAGGCGAAGTTCATTTCAACCATTGACCTTGTGAAAGGTTACTGGCAAGTACCGCTTACCAAACGTGCCAGCAGCCTTGCAGCGTTCATGGCACCATTCGGTGTTTTCAGGCCGCTCATTTTGAGCTTTGGATTGAAAAATGCTCCCTATGCATTTTCGAGGTTGATGAACCAGGTTCTCGCGGGAGCAGAGTCCTTCGCTCCGCCGTACCTCGACGACGTAGCGATTTTTTTCTGATACGTGGGAGGACCACCTTCAGCATTTGCAACAGGTCTTTTCTCGCCTGCAAGACGCAGGCCTAACAGTCAAAGCCAAGAAATGCAAGTTCGGGCAAAGCGACGTGCTCTACTTTGGGCACGTAGTTGGCAAGGGGCAAAGACACCCTCAGGAGCTTAAAGTGCAGGCTATTGAGGAGTTCCGTTTGCAGCGAACAAAAAAGGAACTAATGCCTCTCTTGGGTTAGTGAATTATTACCACCAGTACATTCCCCAGTACTCTGAAAGGGCAAGCCCGCTGACGGACGCCATTAAGAAAACAGAGCCGAACATGATCAAATGGGATGGGCAAAAGCGGAATGCGTTTGAGGCTCTAAAAGGTGCGTTAGTCACTCGACCCGTGCTGGCCAGGCCAGAGTACACAAAGCCCTTCATGGTGAAATGTGACGCAAGCGATAAAGGGCTTGGGGTTGTACTTAGCCAAGAAAATAACCAAGGGGAAGAGCATCCAGTTTTGTTTGTCAGCAGGAAGCTGACTTCAAGAGAACAAGCGTACAGTACGACTGAAAAGGAATGTGCTTGCCTTGCGTGGGCGGTAGAGAAGCTTCGCTGTTACCTGTTTGGTTGCGAATTCATTTTCATTACTGATCACCGACCGCTCACATGGCTGCAACAGCTGTCCCCAAAAAACGGTCGCTTGTTGCGATGGAGCTTGACGCTCCAGGAATATTCTTTTTTGGTCAGGCATAAAAAAGAAAATTGCACGCCAACGCAGATTCCTTGAGTCGAGCGCACTTCTAAGTACCCAGTTCGATTTTTTTTTTGTCTCGTTTGCTCACTTGTACATACTTTCATTTCTTAACGACTTGTAAATAGTTCATTCTCTTATTTCAATGTTTCCTAACAAAGGTCTGGTTACGTAGGGGACATAATAGGCAATTGTTTGTAAAACAGAGCTCTCGGAGAATGCGAATAATGTTTCGGGAACCGCCGCCGTTCTGTGGTCCTCTGGTTGTTGTCGGACTCTCTGTTTTCCAGACACGTTGGGTTCGCCTGTACTGGCGACGCACCTCCCTGGCGGCCTGTCTGACAAGTGTTCCAGTGACCCTCGACTCGGCTGAGCACCTGACCATCTTCCCCGACGGCCGGTCGATCAAGTGTCGCAGCCATGCCTCGTCTAACGGTGACTGGCCGAAGACACCAAGCGTCGCCTTCGATTTCAGGTGGTGCTGTCCAGATAGAGCATCGTCAAGAACACTGTTTTGACGCCAGTGACAAACAAGCGGTGTCCGACTTGTCGCCGCCGAACTTGTTCAAGCGAAGCTACGGATCAAGCCGGACTGTCTTCATTACACAAGTGTGTTGTCCGGGTCCGAACGTTGGTGAATGTACCAAGACTGGTCCTTTCCGTCGTGTCTTCGCTTCGTTGAAGTGCCGAGGCCTAAATGGGGACAACCCTTGGTTTTCAATTGTACCCTAGAAGGGGGAGGGTTGTTATGTTGTTGTTTTGTTGGCCTCGCTTATCGACGCTAGCGAAGGCGTCGCCGTCAACCTGCTGCGTCAGCGGCCCATATTGCCGCGTTGGAACGGATAAAAGCGGCTGCGCCTAGCAGCGCGTGGCTCTTCGTCCTGCTGCCGAGATGCAATAAACGCAGTCAGATCAACTACAGTCTCCGTCTCGGTGGGCTGCCCGGAAACGTAACAATGCTAAGATTGGAATTTGATAAGTTTGTAAATATATAGACAGTGCCGCCAATCTTACTGGGAGGCTCGCACAGTTCCACTGCATTATTATTGGCACATGCCTTTGTTTAGGGGGCACTGTTGATTGATGTTTTAGATTCTGGGCCACAACTACATCCAGTTTCGGATCATATCGGTAATCGTACATTCGAAAACCAAAATTCCTTGTTGGAGAATGGACACGGGACGACGAAGAGGTGAAGAACGGGGTCACGCGCGGAAAAAGCCCGCCATGTTCTCATTGTGACAAACCGCTAACATCACGTCGATCGGGTTGTAATTTCTTCAGATCCCATACATCTGGTGCCGAAACACGGGAGTGCTTGCAACTCGTTGGTGGCTCTGGTCACCGCTGACCGGATGAGGGCTCGTTTCCTCCGCAGTCGGTCCATTCTCTGAGGGCGAGCTGTTATCCAGGTTCCGTGTCTGTGAGATGGGAAGTTGTCACTTTTTTTGTCGGGCGTCTCCTAGATCCCGGGTTTCGGCACCAGATGTATGGGATCTGAAGAAAGTACAACCCGAGATTCAGCTTGATCTTGTTCATCCTGTCAGCAAAATGGACTAAAAGACTGGTACTTCAAGCAACGTCGCGCATTTATGATCCCTTTGGGCTTATATCGCCATTTGTGATCAAAGCCAAGATATTGTTTCAAAGAATTTGGCAACGCGGTATAGAGTGGGATGACCCGCTACCCGAAGACATTCAGCAAGAATGGGAAGGCTGGTGTGGAAATCTCGCTTTACTAGGACAACTTCGCATTCTCCGAGCGGTACCCCTTTATAATGGCACGACCTTCCACGTTTTTGCAGATACCAGCAAGGTGGCTTATGGAGCTGCTATTTACGCCAGGGCCCAAGATGGAAATGGAAATTTGGATGTCAGACTCGTCATATCGAAGTCACGAGTGGCCCCAATCAAAGATGTATCGTTGCCAAGATTAGAACTACTAGCAGCCCTTACAGCGGCTCGCCTCATGAATAACGTGAGAAAGAAACTGTCCTCAAGTGGAGAAATATGGTTTTGGTCAGACTCCACGGTGACCCTCTATTGGATCAAGTCTGTAGCAAGCAGGTGGAAACCGTTCGTTTCAAATAGAGTCGCACAGATTCAATCTCTATCCTCGCCTAGCCAGTGGCATCACTGCCTAGGTGAATCAAATCCGGCTGACCTGCTCACACGAGGAATAACGGCCCAACATCTAGTTCAGAATGCGCTCTGGTGGAATGGGCCGGCATGGCTAAGCTTAGCTGTATCTGCTTGGCCTCAGGAAATAACGAAAGAAAATGAGGAGAGCCACGTAGAAGAAAGGAAGACCCAAGTACTCCACACTGCCCAAAGCATGAAGCCCGACTTATTTGACTTAGGCAAGTTTAACTGCCTCCAGAGAGTTCTTCGCATAACGGCCTGGATACTTCGATTCTGCTTCAACTTAAGGAATCCAGTCAGAAGAGCAGGACCACTGTCAACGATCGAACTAGAAGCTGCTGAAACCTTTTGGATTATAAAGACACAGCAAGAAGCGTTTGGAGAGCAGTTCATGGAAAATTCAAAATTACGGAGCTTCGCACCGTTTAAAGATGATCAAGATATCGCCAGGCTTGGAGGACGACTGCAATACAGCAACTTGAAGCGAAAGGAACAATACCCAATTATTCTACCCTCCGATCATGCTTCACCAAGTTACTAATCAACAGAGAACACCGAAGAATACTACACGCTGGAGTAAGAGAGACGTTAACACAATTGCGAGACCGATTCTGGATACTGCGACCACGCCAAGCGGTCAAGAAGTCAATTAATCGGTGTTTAATTTGCAAGCGGTTCTCTGTAAAAGCGGCAAGCGAACCGTATGCACCCTTACCTAAAGATCGAGTTGCTCCATCGGACCCATTTTCAGTTGTAGTCATTGATTTCGCAGGCCCACTGTTTCACCGCTCCTCCGCAGGAGCAGAAAAAGTATACATTGTAGTATTTACCTGCGCAGTGACCAGGGCAGTCCACTTGGAATTGACATGCAGTCTAACGACGCCAGACTTTTTGGCGGCGTTCGGACGATTCACAGCTAGAAGAGGTATTTGCAAAACCATCTACTCGGACAACGGACGTACGTTTAAACATGCTTCAAAGGACTTGAAATTGATATGAAGGCTCAACGCCGAGGAAGACGTATTAGAACACTCCCGACACAACAGGATCCACTGGAAGTTCTCAGCAGAAAGAGCCCCATGGTGGGGCAGCTTCTGGGAGAGGTAAATAAGATCTGTCAAAACAGCGTTGCGGAAGACGTTGAAGCAAAGCTGTCTGAGGTATGATGAACTGCTAACCGTGTTCATAGAAGTGGAAGCGGTAATTAACTCACGACCTCTAACGAAAATTCCTTCATCCGCCGATGAAGAGGTTCTAACACCTGCGCACTTTCTAATCGGCAAAAGGCTTACGTCTTTACCTTCTGCAACCATTGAAGCGGAACGGTCCACTCAACAAGAATTATCCAGGCGGTGGGAGTTACATGAAGCTCTGCTAGACGTATTCTGGTCCAGATGGCGGAAGGAGTATCTTTTGAAACTACAATCTGCGCACACGGTAGGCTCATCTGACTCAAGCGGCATCCAAGTGGGAGATGTGGTGCTTCTCAGGAATGACCGCCGCCCAAGAACATTCTGGGATCTGGCCGTCGTCGACGAGACCTTCCCTGGTCAAGATGGGAACGTGCGTGCCTGCACTATTCGACTCGGAAGGGGCGTGAAGATAAGAAGGCCCATCCAGCTTCTTTACCGTCTAGAAATTCCGGCAAAACAGTCGGTCTGACTTTGTTGGGTGGGAGGATGTTGGAGAATGGACACGGGACGGCGAAGAGGTGGAAAATGGGGTCACGCGCGGAAAAAGCCCGATATTTTCTCATTCTGATAAACCGCTACCATCATGTCGATCGGGTTGTACTTTCTTCAGATCCCATACATTCCTTGTAGTACCATCTTAAGATGGCCTGGAGGTAGTTGGGCAATGAAGCCTCAAAAGGCAGAAAAAAGTAAACATACTATGTCGTGTGTGTCGCCTGTCAGTACCGCCCGATCAGGCCGAGTTCCATTCGCCCCGAGGAAGTCACACGAGGGAGAGCTATCATTAAGAACAGTTTAATTGATTCTCATGGGTTCGCTGTGGTCCGGGTCGTTCCTGAGCTCGCTGAGGTCCGGCTCTTTGTGGGCTCCTGAGCACCGTCTCTTCCGTTCATCTGTGCCTTCGGAACTGACCTGTGTCCTCGCGCACACACCACGAGCCTCCTCCCTTCTTCCTCGCTCACGGCGCCGTCCATCCACGCGCAGTGCGGCTCAGTGTCCCCCACAGTCGTTGACATTTGATGCTACAGGCAAATCAGTTTCTGTCCTTAATGTTGGTAAGACATTTTTGTCGCACTATTGTAGAGGCGTCTACCCATTGGGGACTCGCCTAAGCCCGTGGCCCAAGCCAGGTGAGCTTGAGACACGTCGGGGCTTGCAATGCTCTTTGTGGTAAAGGAGGGAACTCCTCCTCTAGCAGCGCCTGTTTTCCTGTTAGATTCTTACTGGCGCTGTTCGTTTTCCTATTTTTTTCGTCGCACCTTTTGTGGTTGCGTGCCACATGTTGTTTGGCTTCCTGTAGGCTTTGATATGGCGACTGATACAACAGGTGATTTCTGCGATGCAGCCGTATTGTTGACCTCCAAGGCCTCCACTGGCTTCAAAGCCTGTCGTGGTTCATTGACAAAAGCCTTGCTTCTTGCGAGCGCTCCGAGGCGCACTTTGCAGTTGACGTAGCTGGCAGGATGGTCCCCACCACAGTTTGCACACTTCACGTGATATTCTCTCTTGAAGTCTTTGGTTGCGTGTTGTCCTGCGCACTTTTTGCACTTGACAGCGTTCTTACAGTATTTGGCTATGTATCCGAGTGCCTGGCAGTTGAAACATCGGAAGGGAGCTTCAACATAATCGCAGACCTCATGTTTGGTGAGCCCAAGGCTCACTCTCACTGGGCGCTCTGTGTTTGGACGGAAAGTCAGAACAACTCGGTCAGTCGGTTTAGCCTCTTTGCCAACCTTTGCGCTACGTTGGTAGAGTCGATGGGCTGCGGTCACCCCGGCCGACTCCAGGAATTCCGTTAGCTCGCTGTCCGAGTACCAATCCGGTACCCCTTTCACCAGGCTGTGGTTCCGCATGTAAGTCTTCGGTATGGTTGCTTGGACCGCAACTCCACAAGGAGGAGAAACCTACAGCAGCTTGTTCGCGGTAGCAGTGTCTGCAACATCTTTAAGGAGACCTACCCGAGCAGTCAAATGATGTCTCACAAAGAGGGGCGTCTGCCGCTGCCTCTATTTCTTCACCTAGTTTGAGCGGATTCTGTTTTTGGAGTCGTTGGTCATCGTTGACTGAAGTCAGTAAAACTTTCACACAAGTTGATCGCTAATGTGGTGTGTAACGAGTCTGAATCCCTCCAGGTCACTTTTCTCTACATCGACGTGCATGGTAGAGTCTGATGTTGCTTCAGATACTCTTATATCCTCATCTTAGTTGTCATCGTCAGTTTCGTCATCATTTTCTCCTTTGCGTCGTTTGACACCCTTGATCGCTTGACCTAATGTTCTCTCTTGGCCTGGCTGGCCGGCTTGATCTTTCGCTAATGCCTTCACGGAGGGGAATGATTTTGATCTTCTATTGGATGAAGGCTTTCCATGGGAGTTTTCTATGATGGAAAATCCGGAAGCGCGTTGGTAGTACCCAGATTTAAAGGGTCGACGTAGCTGGCGGCCTCCAGGAGTTTGATATGTAGGTCCGGGTATAAAAGAGGCTTACTTCTTTTGTAGCGAAGGAACAGATCAGTCTTTAATCCAGAGGCTTCGGCGATCTTTAAAAAATATTTTGAAACGCAGAAAAAGGATCGAACATCTACTAGGTGCTTCTTCTTCAAACCTGGAATAACTGCCGAACTTATCAAAGTTGGAGGGTAATATCAAGGTTGTTGATACACGGGTACAGGGAGAGAAACAAAAAGTAGACTCGCGAAGAAAAAGAAAAGAAGAAGAGAGAGGTCCGAGGTTTCCGGTGGGCGAGAGAGATTTTCGCAGGACGACAAATGTCGACGCATCTTCGGCTACGTTCCGAAGCAAGATACCCGTGGCCGGTGACGCTCCAGCCCGGGAAAGCTAGTGACCACCATGCATCTTTCGCCAAGCATACAGTACAAACAATAAAATCTCACCTAAGCCTGTGGCCCAAAGCCAAAGTAGTCAGTGGCAGCTCAGCGTAGACTGGGTTTGGGGAACTTGAATGACATATCCGACTAGCTCTTCTAGCCTTAATCGAGTGATCTTACACTCTTGTTGGTCTTGCGCTTTCTTTCTCTTTGTGTATATGTATGTGCATCTTCGCTTTTACGTTCTTTTGCGATGCCTCCACTCTATTCGCGCGTCGTTCCGTACGAAAGTGGCATTCATACATGATAACTATTAGTCACTAGGTTACAGCGGGAACGCGACAGAACAGCACACGACAAAACAGCGCGGTCAAAACAGCACGCGTCAAAACAGCACAGCGTCAAAAGAGCACGGCGACAAACCAGCATGCGTCAAAATAGCACGCGACAAAAGAGCACAGCGTCAAAACGGCACAGCGACAGAAGAGCACGTGCCAAAACAGCACGCAATCAAAACAGCACAGCGACTAAAAACAGCACGCATGTAGCAACTTCGAGCACGCTCTTCATCTCAGTTAAATTCAGAGATAATTGCCGACGAAAGCCTCGATCGAGTGGAAACCGGTGAAGCAGAAACATGCCACAGCTTCAATGCTGTTGCCCTACAGCAGTGGTTCTCAAATGGGGCTCCGCGAAGCCACTTCTGGGGTCCGCGAGACCCTCAACAAAATTTTGTTTTTATTTTTTGGCACGTTTTTTGTAGTTCAGTCCGGCCGTGACTAATTTGCAACCTGCTTCCGGAACTACGACAGCAATAAAAGGCACCTGTTTCATGCGCCAGACGTGCTAACTTACTTACGTACCCCCCCCCCCCCCCCCCACCCCCGCTGGAAGGGGTCCCCCATCACTGCCAGCGGTCCGCAAGGGGTCCCCGACACATTCATGGCTGAGAACCACTGCCCTACAGCATGGGCTGAGCACACCGTTGCCGCACACGCTTTCTTTTTTTTTAGCATCCAATGACAGGACTTGCCATGCGATTGATTAATTTATTCTAGACGATATCACCAGCAAATTTTCGCGTTCAAATGAGCAGAACTGCTCAAGCAATAGCCAGAATACGCACCAGTGGGGGCTTCGGTACTGCCCAGGGAGCCTTGATGTGCGCATCGAGTGAACTCTCCACTCCGAACTTGCTCCCAAGAGAACGGATTCGGCAAATTGGCTATCAACTAGTTGGCTTTGGAGGAGTTGGCATAGGCCCTCCCTTCCTTTAGAATGCCTAATTTGAGACATACATTTATGTGACTTTTTACTGACCGTATGACCACTTCCTTTCGCAAGTTTCAGCTTGTCTCCGAGATATGTTCAACTTTCTACAAAAGCTCCGGGGGCGGAGGGGTCTTCAGGACGAGATCTGGGTTTTTCACCTGATATAGGTGTTTGTGTGTCGAATTCTTTGTTCAAAGAGAATAGTTTAATCGTGAACGGAACAATGAAAATCAAGGGCGTTCATAAACGCTGCACATTTTTTAACACAGCTTCCGTCTACTGGAGGAGGGCACAAATACCATTTTTTTATTATCGTCTCTGTGGTCGATGCGAATTTACCACCTCTCGCAGTAGTGAAAATGGCGGAAAAAACGCAGTGAGTACAATGCTTGCAAATTTCTGGATTTGATTTTTGCCTCTCCGACCGAAGTGGGAGTGAAGCTCATGTTCGTCCTGTGTACAGATACGAGCAATACGACGATAATGTCAGATAACGATAGGGCCTCGGTGCGTTTTTCAGAACAGGTCGTGTTGACTGCCATGGACAGCAACAAATAAAAAAACCAGTATGGTTTACTCAATATACATTTTAAATGAACAATTTTTAAATATTACATTTTCTTCAGCATACTGGTTTTCGTCAATAAACCGAAAAGAGCCGAGACGTTTATGAGTGTATAAATATTCACCGTAATAAACCGAAAAATTCTGTTGGGAATAAATAACCGGAAAAAAATATTTTTCTCGGTTATTTCGGTTAAAAATTTCAAAATAATAAAAACCGAAAACGCCAACACCTAGCTATATTGTCAATGTCCTGTTTTGACGCTGTGCTCTTTTGTCGCGGTGCCGTTTTGAAGCCGTTCTCTTCTGTCTTGTGCCCTTTTGACGCTGTGCTGTTTTGACGCCGTTCTGTTTAGGCACGTGCTCTTTTGTCGCTGTGTCGTTTTGGCGCTGTGCTGCTTTTTCGCCGTGCTGATTTGACGCTGTGCTGTTTTAACGCGTGCTGTTTTTACCGTGCTGTTTTGTCGCGTGCTGTTTTTTTCGTGTGCTGTTCTGTCATGGTGCCGGCTACAGCACATCAAATATACTGGGAAGCGAGGTCGAAGAACTGTTAGTACATTCCTCTGGCCTAAACTCCCCAAACATTTTTTTTTTGTCTTGAAGCGCGACTGAAGGACAGCTAACACAGCTAGCCATCTGCATTTTTCTTAATACCTAATGCCTCGAGCATTTCTCTTGCGTGTTGACTTCTGTTCCTTGCAAGAATGCTGACGTTGGTAAGTGCTGCACTACACTCAAGTCCTGCAGTGGGCTGAAAGATGTCCTGCTGATGTGCTCTTTACTACCGCTGCGTGCTCTCGAGTTCTATCATGAATACATCGGCTTGTTTGGCCGACGTAGCACTTGCCGCAAGATAGAGGAATGCGGTAGACCACTCCAGTTTCGCAATGGGTATATCCTGCCCTACAGGGAAGTGTTGCACTTCTTCCTCTGGTTGACTCTCTAATTTACTCAAACAGGAGTAGGCCTTGTTTGGGGCAGAACAAATTACGTGCACATTCTGTATTCCGGCGATCATTTTAAATACGTGAGTGATCCCAAGGAGATGTGAGATCATGGCGATAGTTCTTCGAGTCTCTTTTGCCTCTGTTTCGTTCCTGTTTGGTGACGTTCGTTTGGATTCCTCGCATAAATGTTTGCACACACCTGCCAGGAGGTGATCAGGATATTCGTATTATCGTAATAGAGATATTTATCTTGCTAAAACTTGGCTCAGTCTGGTGATCAGACGAGTTTTTACTGCAGACAAGTGCCGTGGTAGCAACACTTCGTTTAATTATATTCAAGTGCTTCGAGTCATAGGGAAGCAAACCTTTGCATGAGTGGGGCTCGTACCATTAGCATGTGTTTTTTTTTGTTTTTTTTTGGGGGGGGGGTTTATTTTAAGGCAAGGTCCAGGAACATAATAGACCTATCCTCTGATCGCCTATGCGCGAAGAGCAGGTCTGTAAAACTCTCCTGGAGGCCCTTCAGTACTCTGTCGACACACTCCTTTCTATCTTCTCCAGCCTCTGGGATTCACAGTGGTAAGAAAACAACAACATACCTTAAGATCGCCTTGCCCATTCTTGTCATTCAGGTTGTTATGAAAGTTACGCCCACATGCTGCCAAAAAAAGCATCACATAATTGTGAAGCCACCCTGAAGCCGATGAACACACCACTTTTTTGCACATATTGTTTCCCCTAGTGGTCTGCTACTGTCTATTTTAAGTACACACCTAGCAGATCTATAATCGTGTCCACACTTATTCCTGCCTGGTTTTGAAATGCCGTGCTGCCTTGTTTTTCGATGTTTGTCCCCAGAATTAACATAAGCCTGTCGTGTGGAATAGAGTCAGTGTACGATAAACTAGGTCCTTGAAGAAAAAATGCGCGCGCTAGAAGTTTGTCATTTAATTCGTTTCATTAATATGTGATGATAACAAGTAATTATTATCGTAGAACTTTTAATCAAGGGGTAAAAAAAAGAAACTTGCGGCGTACAGATAGGTTCAAGGTCCCTAAGATACAAATAAATTATGGAAAAATGTTAAAACGACACTATGTCCCTTCGATGTTCAACAGTTTGCCAGAGTCTTTGCTGAACTTATCATCCTTTCGTGCGGTAAAACGGGGTGTAAGAGAATTGTGCCTCACGCTCGCGCAATAATATTTATTTAATTACTTAGTGCGTATTTGTTGCCCACATTCCTACATTTGTTGTTTGTTTGTTTTCTTTCTCGAGTGTTCAATGCGTCAAGGTATTTTGTTGGCTGCCTGGTCCCACATAAAAGCATCTCTGCTTTCGTGGGCCAGCACGCTTACACATGTATTTTTTTAAAAAATAATAAAGATATTAATAATATTATTATTATTATTATTATTATTATTATTATTATAATTAATATTATTATTATTATTATTATTATTGTTTTTATTAAAAAAGCTATGGAAATTCGGTTTCCGTGGCCCTTTCCATTCATTGTTAGCGACTCTGTTGGACAGAAGATCACAGGTCATCTCTGTAAGCAAAGTAGAGAGTACCTCGCAGTTTTTACAAGCCGGTATTTCTCAGGGATTGGTGCTGTCTCCTTTGTTTTTTAATATTTATGTTAATGACTTGGAATCTGTTCTTTATGGATGTAGATTATTTCATACTTGTTAGTGAGCGCGTTGGTAAAGATCTAAGTTTAGAAAGAATTATATACGCAAAGACAGGAGACGGGACAACACATCTTTCAACTTGCAACAAACAAATGATTTATTTCCGGCACGCTTCGCCTTCGGAACTCCACTATAGAAGAGGGAAAGGTGAAAGGAGGGGGGAAGGGGAAGGAGGGGGGGGCAAGATAAGGCCCCCGGAGAATAACGGGGGAATGTAAACCGGAGAGACAGCGGGCAGCGGGAAGGAGAAGAAGGAAGGAGACGTCCCGAAATTTCCCTCTCAGGAGCAATGACCACTCGCCCGGCCCGCGAAGATCGCCAACTCCGGTTTCAGGAATGACACCTCTCTCTCCGACAGCGATAACGAGGCCGACGAAATGTTGTTCCGCGCCCCTTTTATGGCGTAGGCCTCTACGATTTCGCGCCCGTAGCGGTTCCTGTTGGCCCCCAGAACACGCGCGGACGGAAACTCAGGGGCACAGGGAGCGCAAACCTTGAGGTGATGCACCATGGGGTGTTGGGAGTCCTCGTCGTTTTTCGCTATCCCTCTTTCATGCTCGCGCAGGCGGTCGTTGAGGCAGCGGCCCGTCTGCCCGATGTACTCCGCCCCGCACGCGAAGGGGACGGAATACACCCCTCCGACCGCGCAGGGGACAAAGGTTGCCGCGTGCCTTTTGGCGCAGCCGATCTTGGGAAGAGGGGGAGAGTTCACCAGGCGGCACATTGCGCTCAACTTGAAGGGGCACGAGAACGCAACGCCCATGTCGAAGCGTCGAGCCACTGCTATTAGTCGATGAGCGGTGTTGTGGAAATAGGGTATGGTTGTGTATCTTTGCTGGGCAAGCTTCCTTGCGGCGGCTTTTTCGATTATCAGTTTTCTAAAACTGGAGGCTAGCAGGTCGCGCGGGTATCCGGCGTTTTTGAGGCGGCTGAGCTGTCCCTCCAGGCTAGATGGGGAGAGGTGTTGGCAGGACTTTGTGCGGGTGGAGGAAATGAGACTTTTTGCAATGCCCGTTTTCACCGCCTATGAGTGGTGGCTTGAAAATGGCAGCACCGGCTTCTGCGAACGCTGCTGGAAGCGCCAGCAAATGCCTCTCTGGGTGGCTACGAGGCATACATCCAGAAACTGGAGACCGACCGCCTAGGGGTCCTCACTCGTGAAGGTCAGGCCGTTCGCGTTTTCTGTGAAGGCGTTCTGGATGGTGGCGGTGAGCGTGCCGGAGTCGTGGAGTACCAGATAATAGTCCACATATCTGTA
The DNA here is from genome assembly GCA_013358835.2 of Ixodes persulcatus. Classification (NCBI taxonomy): domain Eukaryota; kingdom Metazoa; phylum Arthropoda; class Arachnida; order Ixodida; family Ixodidae; genus Ixodes; species Ixodes persulcatus. Next base: position 11,535 of record JABSTQ010002593.1, on the reverse strand, counting down.
TACCTGGGTTCCTGGGGCGACGCTGTCCAGTTGCTTCTTCACGGCCTGATCCACGAGGGAAAGGTAAACCTCGCTGAGCGCAGGTGCCAGGCAAAACCCGATGCAGACACCTGATTTTTGTAGGTATATCCTTCCATCGTGCTCAACCATGGTCGACAGAAGATATACTCTGAGTAGTTGCAGGAAAGCGCTGAGGGGGATGCCGGAATAATTTTGGAATTTGACTATTCCCTGTGTAGTGATGGCTTTTTCTACCGCATCCAGCAGAATGTTGCAGTCGAGGCTGTAGTACATGTCGGTGATGTCTAGAGAGAAGAAGGTGGTACCTGGGCCTGATGTGTGAAGAAGCTGGAGAGCCGGGAGGAGTTCATTAGAGCTGCCTACGCGGAAAGGCTGGTCCAGGGGGACGGCCCCCAGGTGCTTCTGCAGGTAGAGAGCCAGAGGCTTCTGCCAGCATCCATTTTCTGATACGATGCTCCTAAGCGGGATCTCCGGCTTGTGGGTCTTGGCGGTGAAAAACACCTTTAGGTACTGGTTCGCAGGGGCCGACACTCTCGTGAGAAGCGACCAAAGGTTGTTCGACCTGCAGATGTCTTTGACTTCCGAACGGAGGGTGCCGGACGGCCTTTTCTTAATGAGGACGAAGTTTTTCTTGATGGCGAGTTCAACCTTCTCACCGAAGTCAGACTCGTTCATGATCACAAAAACTCCTGTCTTGTCTGCCTCCAAAAGCCTCAGGTCAGACCCCCTCAGTTCATTCACCACTTGTGGAAATTCCGGCTTTGTTGGGTGGGTTGCTCCATGCATGCAAACCAAACGGGAACCAACACCGAGGAACTCTTGTCGGGCAGGCTCCGTAATCCTCAACGCGATTTGGTGTACCGCTGCGAGCTGGTCCACTCTTGACGGTGTGACAGAGGTAGGATATACCTACAAGGATATACCTACGAAAATCAGGTGTCTGCATCGGGTCCTGCCTGGCACCTGCGCTCAGCGAGGTTTACCTTTCCCTCGTGGATCAGGCCGTGAAGAAGCAACTGGACAGCGTCGCCCCAGGAACCCAGGTATACAGATATGTGGACTATTATCTGGTGCTCCACGACTCCGGCACGCTCACCGCCACCATCCAGAACGCCTTCACAGAAAACGCGAACGGCCTGACCTTCACGAGGGAGGACCCGTCGGCGGTCGGTCTCCAGTTCCTGAATGTGTGCCTCGTAGCCACCCAGAGAGGCATTTGCTGGCGCTTCCAGCAGCGTTCGCAGAAGCCGGTGCTGCCATTTTCAAGCCACAACTCAAAGACGGTGAAAACGGGCATTGCAAAAAGTCTAATTTCCTCCACCCGCACAAAGTCCTGCCCAGGGGTTTCCCCAGGATTCTAATCAAGGGGGGGTGTCCCAATGGCTCGGGGGGGGGGGGGGGGGGGGGGGGAGGCGATGCGAGGCGAGGCTAGATAAAATATAAAACTGTTTCTTTTTTAGTCCACTAGCTGAATTACAGACGTCTATTAACCAAATGCTCATACACGTAATGTACGTTTCCCTTTCTCTATATATACACCTGAGAGGTGGTGTTTTCTACTTAATCTGAAAAAAAGAATTTTATTTTTTCCTTTTTTTTTCAGATTCAAGGGGGGGTGTCCCGGAAAACTAGGGGGGGGTGTATACCCCCCCTAGGGGGGGTCTGGGGAAATCCCTGGTCCTGCCAACACCTCTCCCCATCTAGCCTGGAGGGACAGCTCAGCCGCCTCAAAAACGCCGGATACCCGCGTGACCTGCTAGCCTCCACTCTTAGAAAACTGATAATCGAAAAAGCCGTCGCACGGAAGCCTGTCCAGCAAAGATACACAACCATACCCTATTTCCACAACACCGCCCATTGACTAATAGCAGTGGCTCGACGCTTCGACATGGACAGTGCGTTCTCGTGCCCCTTCAAGTTGAGCGCAATGTGCCGCCTGGTGAACTCTCCCCCTCCTCCCAAGATCGGCTGCGCCAAAAGGCACGCGGCCCACTTTGTCCCCTGCGCGGTCGGACGGGTGTATTCCGTCCCCTTCGCGTGCGGGGCGGAGTACATCGGGCAGACGGGCCGCTGCCTCAACGATTGCCTGCGCGAGCATGAAAGAGAGATAGCGAAAAACGACGAGGGCTCCCAACACCCCATGGTGCATCACCTCAAGGTTTGCGCTCCCTGTGCCACTGAGTTTCCGTCCGCGCGTGGTCTGGGGGCAAACAGGAACCGCTACGGGCGCGAAATTGTAGAGGCCTACGCCATAAGGGGCGCCGAACAACATTTCGTCGGCCTCGTTATCGCTGTCGGAGAGAGAGGTGTCATTCCTGAGACCGGAGTTGGCGACCATGGCGGGCCGGGCGAGTGGTCATTGCTCCTGAGAGGGAAATTTCGGGACGTCTCCTTCCTTCTTCTCCTTCCCGCTGCCCGCTGTCTCTCCGGTTTACATTCCCCCGTTATTCTCCGGGGGCCTTATCTTGCCCCCCCCCCTCCTTCCCCTTCCCCCCTCCTTTCACCTTTCCCTCTTCTATAGTGGAGTTCCGAAGGCGAAGCGTGCCGGAAATAAATCATTTGTTTGTTGCAAGTTGAAAGATGTGTTGTCCCGTCTCCTGTCTTTACGTATATAATTCTGTCTAAACTTAGATTATTTCAATATGCTGATGATACTTTACTTGTTTCACGTCATGTAGACTTTTACAAAGCTGTAAACATTTTGCAATCAAATGTTGTCCACCTAATGAATTGGTATCGTTCTAATCGCATAAAGGTCAACCCCCTAAAAACCCAACTTATTTGTTTGAAAAATCCTTTAAAACCGGGTTTTTTAATGTTTTTTATTGCCTGCACAGTTCTGCTTGTAAATCCTGCGTTTGTGCACCTGTAGCCTGGGTAGGCTCAACTAGATATATGGGACTCATTTTTGAATTTGACATGTCTTGGAATAAACACCTGGCTCACGTATTTGGGGCTCTAAGAGAAGTGGCTTGCATGATGTATAATATAAAAGTGTTTGTGTTTTCGCTAAGCGTGACAGTGTGTACGTGTCCGCCTAGTGCACCCGCGGCGACGACATCAAGGATGACATCGTGATCGGTGCCCGTGATTTCTCAACGGCGGCGGATGTTCGTTCCGCGCGTTCGTGGTTTTCGCCAAATGTGCTACTGGCAGTATACATGTGTGTGTCCGTCTGGTGCACCTGCGCGATTTTATTAGTTGAACCGTACATCTAGGAATTTACCCGGCAGCATTGTGAGTACCTTGACCGATATCTTTTGCGACGAAGAACTCGGTTGTTCCTATTTGGTCTGATTGCTTTTGTTGACAGCTGTACAAATTGTTTCACTGGTATCGACCCTGTTAAATAAATACATAGAACCTTTAGGTCTATATGGGCTAACCACTTTAATTGTTACCGAATCGTCCAGCATCTGGTAAACATACACCAAGCACGGTTCACAGGCTTCTTCCTAAGTGCCTTCCGATGACATCCGAAAAAAGAAAGAAAAAACACCGTGATTCCGGCCAGTCTGGTGAGCCTGATAAATTCTGGTTTTGCTGGAAGTGAAAAAAGTCCCATAATTCAGTAAAATATATTTTTACTGGAAATAAACTTCCGGTAAATATCGGGTGACATTCTGGTAAAAAAATCTGGTGACATTCCAGTAACAAAATCCGGTGACATTCCGGTAAATTACGGCTTTACTGGAAGTGAAAACAGTCCCATAATCCAGTAAAATAGACATTTACTGGAAATGACGTTCCGGTAAAAAATATTTTTCAATAGGGTGGTTTTCGCTAAACGTGCTGCTGACAGTATACGTATGAGTGTCCGTGTGGTGCACCTGCCCGGTTTTATTAGTTGAACTACCGTGCGTCTAGGAATTTACCCAGCGGCATTGTAAGTACCTTGAAAGATATCTTTTGTGGCAAAGGACTTGGTTGTTCCTATTTGGTCTGATTGCTTTTGTCTAAAGCTCTGCAAATTGTTTCACTTGTATCGACCCTGTTAAATAAATACATAGAGCCTTCAGCCTAAGTACACAAAATACGGTGACATTCCGGTAAACTGCGGCTTTACTGGAAGTGAAAACAGTCCCATAATCCAGTAAATCAGACTTTTACTGGAAATGACGTTCCGGTTAAAATTATTTTTCAATAGGGACTGCGCCGTTCTTATGTTTCAGAGGTCTTTAATGCTCTTCCTGAGGATGTATACAGTGTTACTGGCAAGGCAATGTTAAAAAATGGCTTCGTTCAAATATTTTTGAAAGCGAAATAGCGTAGCGCTAATCATTGCATTTTGTTTTTGTGATTTGTTTTGTTTTGGGGTTGTTTACTGAAAGCTTCCTTGTATGTGTAAACGATTGTGGTACTCATTTTTCACCTGTCCGACTTGCCCGGTTCAGTCGTGCAAGCCTATAACGGCTTAGACGAACCTGTCACTTGTGTACTGATGCCTGCTGTGACAATAAACATTATTTCTTATTATTATTATTATTATTATCATTATTATTATATTAGTGTAGGTTTCCTTCAAAGAAATTTTGAATCTTTAAAGTGTGTACTTCTTTGTATGATCAACGGCTTCATTCAGCAGCGTGCGGTTCCGGAAGTGTTAAAAACGGCTATTGTTAGGCCAGTGCTAAAGGGTGGCAAGCCAACTGTAATTGGTAATTACCGCCCCATATCTATTCTGCTTGTTGTAGGACATTTATTAGAAAAGCATCTTGTTCCTGTGATGACCAGTTTTTTAGACAAGTACCCAATTGTACCGGAGACGCAATATGGTTTTGTGCCAGGGAGAGGCACGCAATTGTTGTTAGATGACGTTGCCGATTATTTAAACTCCGCTTTTGATGGTATTATGTTTAGCTGCGCTCTTTTCTTGGATGTGTCAAAGGCCTTCGACACCGTGAACCACTCCGTCCTGCTGCGTAAGCTTTTCAAGACGGGTTTTAGGGCCCTTTTTTATATGTTGTCTAATCAGCTTTCCGGTCGCTCGCAGCGGGTGCGGGTGGGCATGAGTTGAGCGCCGTGCGCTATCTGAAAGTAGGCGTTCCCAAGGCTCTGTGTTGTCACCATTGTTATTTAATATCTACGTCAGCGATCTTCCCTCTGCCATCGAGAGTTGTACCTGCTACCAGTATGCTGACGACACTCTGCTGACATCTCGGCATATCGATTTCGCGAGCGCCCTAGATATTTTAAAAGTCAATGCTAATAAAGCAATGGATTGGTACCCCGTGAATCTTTTAAAAGTGAATGTGACTAAAACAAAATTGATGTGTTTTCGAAATCCGCTGAAACACGGTTTCCTTAAAAAAATAAACTTCTGGTAAAAATCCGGTGGCATTCTGGTAAAAAATCAGGTGACATTCCGGTAAAAATCCTGTAACATTCCTATAAAACAACCGGTGACATTCCAGTAAAATATCCGGTAACATTCCGGTAAACTACGGCTTTACTGGAAGTGAAAACAGTCCCATAATCCCGTAAAATAGACTTTTACTGGAAATGACATTCCGGTAAAAAATATTTTTCAATAGGGTAGCAGCACGTGTTTTATATAATCATAATTTCTCCGCAGGTCTTCTGCACTGATGCCATCTATACCAGGAGCCTTGTTTGATTTGAAACTGAAAAGCGTAGTTCTTACATCGAGCTCCGTCATCTCGGGAAGGAAAGCCGAGGAAACATTTGAGTCTAAAGTCCCTGCTGAAAACAGCATCATCCCGGGCTACTCCGGAGAATTTAGCAAAGAACTTATTAAAATCCTCAACCAGCTGCGTTGTATCGTGACCGAATATTTTCTCGAGTGTGTGACCCATTGATCTATTAATCCCCTTGCCTCGTAGTTGATTCACCAAACACCATGTATGTGCTATATTTGACCTTGCTTTAAAAAATTAATCTCAAAAGTATTTTCTTTTTGCCGAACGTATCAGCGCGTTTAAACGATTTCGTGTACTGCGAAATCTGCCTTCAACTGAGCAGTGGCGTCACGAGGGTCACCGGCACCCGGGGCGGTAGCCCGCCACGACACCCCCCGCCCCCTCCCACCGCTCTCGCGTGGCCCACCGCTCTCGCGTGGCCCACCGCGCCTCCCCCCGTCCCCCCCCCCCCCCCCCCGCTCTCGCGTGGCCCCCCTTAGCGAAAACTAAGACGTTTGAAATATACCACATTCTAATTTGAGTGTATTTTAAGTACAGCTCATAATTGTAAGTACACAAAAAATAGACCGAAAATACACAGTTCTTTCTTTTTACTTAGTTCTAAAATATATTTTTGAAAATAGATTTAAAATGCCTTCATTTAAACTACATTTGAAGTTCTCTTCATGCGTTCTGAAATATGTAAATACTAAATTAGTAGGCACAAAATACCTTTCAAAAAGATTTCTTAAAATATTAGTTTATTTCATGCAAAACATACTTCAACCTTAAAAAAGGCAGCGATCAAAAATATGTGCAGAATGCTCTTAAAATACCTGGAAATCGCAAATACTGTTGTGTTATACTCTAAGTACCTTTTGACTGCAATAATTTGGTAGTTTGACTTAAACCACCAAAGTATTGAAGAGCGATCGCCTATCAGAAATTCACTTTAAGCAGATGTGGAGTACATTGAACTGCCTAAATACCACATTTGATTGGTTTGTCAATTGAGTTGTGCAGCATCGCACTGATGAAACAGAGAAGTTTATGTTATTGTTTCCTTTTTTAGATGCGGAGCATCTCTTGCTCGGGTCTATGTCCCGCGGCGTCGGCGTCGTAGTCCGCACTCACACTACGCACGCGCAACTCTCCTCCTTCCCTCTCTCCAACAGCTGCGCGTTACTCTCTCCGCTCTCTCTCTCTACCAGCTGCGTGCACTGCGCGTGCGTTCGCTTCTCCTCACACCGCGCGCGCACACGCAACTCTCCTCCTCTAGTCTCCTCTCCTTCAAGTGTGAAAAAAAAAATAAACGGCGAGCGGCGAGCGTTCCAAGTTTCTCTGCCGCGAGCCGCAACGAAGGCTCGCGTAGGGTGTAACGCTAGGGCAGTCGGTGGCGCCATCTCTCGACGTCAGCACGCAACTGACTCTTTCCTCGGAACCAACACGATGCTCCGCATCACCCCCATGGTTCCCCTCGGAAAGATGATGTATTTTTTCTATCAAGAACGTACCTGATTAGTTTCTTGCACACCAAACACAAACAGGGTTCGGGAACTACAACCACAACACTTGCTGATGCTGGAAAGCTTCAGCAAGAGCTGTGAGCAGATATGCTTGGCGTGGAATTGTGTTAACGCAATGTTAGTTCACTGAATGTGTATTCTCGCCATTGTATGTGATGTGAGTAGTGACTTTAATATAGTGACGTTAATGACCATATTAAATGTTGAACTAGTAAAGAAAAGCTAAATTACTATTTTAAAGTGAAGAAACTAGCTAGACTCGCTTCATCCTGAGTGGTGCTATGCAGAGAAGCAATAACCTTTCTTCTAGAAGCCGTTTTTGTGGATATTGTTTTAGCGACTGCGCCAAATAAATATTAGTTCTACCAATGCTTTTTAGTAAGAGATATCGTCCACGAACTTCAAAACACTGTTTCTTATTTGACAGGCTCCCAGGAGAAGATAGAATACTTAGAACCTTAATAAGTGCAGAGCTGGTCACCGGCCAAATGATTACCTTGAATATGTAGGCTATATAAGGCTCTAGAGCAGCCGACGGCTCTGTGGTTCAGGTGTTCAGTGCGTCATGGTGTTCGTGTTTGTGTTCGTTTCTGATGTGCAGTTGTGGGATGTATTTAGTAGAGCTTTCAAATACCACAAAAATACATTTACTAACAAAATCCAAAAACTATTTAAAAAAATGCGTAGCCACTTTTTAGGACACAAATGACATGTTGAGGGGGAAGCAATTATATTTGTGGTATATCAATTTTTTTCTAATTAATTTTTATGATATATTTTGAATACACTACGCGCGCATCTTGAATGGCGGACAAAATAATACAGAATGGATACAAAATAAATATTCATATTCAATATATTTAAAATTCGTTTCAAGTACGGCCTCTTTTTGCTAAGGGCCGCCGCGACTCACCCCCCCCCCCGCTCTCCTGGCCCGCCCTGACACCCCCCCAGAGCCCTGCACCCGGGGCGGTCCGCCCCCCCTCCCCCCCGCACCCCCTTGTGACGCCACTGCAACTGAGCATTATTTGGAGAACGTCGGCATCGTGCCCGAAGGGCATCTTTAGACCTAATTTCTAGCAGAATGTCACCAGTTAGCCAGTCGTGTTCGTTCCGACGTCTCCTCACAGTAATGACCTTTTTTGCTTCTATCCTGAATGCACAAAATTGATCTTTAAACCTTCTGTAAACGTCCTCAAAGTCGTCAGTAGATAACAAAATGTTCCAATCGTTTGCCCTAACCAAGTTATCAAACTTCGTTCGATCAATTATTTCGATTATTTTTGTTGTTGCTTTTGGTTATTTAACATTCACTTGTGGCATAAGTTGACATGCCACGAAGTAATGGTCACAAAGTTTTTGCTCTATTACTGCTGATTTTGCAACTATATCCAGTACGCGTACATTTATATGATCAAGGCATGACGCCACAAGATGATCTTCTAAAAGTTCTTCTCGGGTAGGAGCAAGAATTAAACCTTCAATAACAAAGAGTGCCAATAGGTTAAGATAATCACAAACAACAGACTTGGAAGGTTTAAGCGTGTGAATGTTAAAGTCGCCTATTAGACAAATATCATCGATAGACTGAAAACTATAAAGCGTATCTCGGAGTTCGTTTAAAAATGTCGAAGGATTACCTGACGGAGGCCTGTAAAGAGCTAGCAAATATCAACGACCACTTAGAATTCGATACATTCAGTGATAGTGACTCGCAACTAAGAAAATCTGCATCAAGTCTTTCAACACACCAGATATCTTTAATAAATATAGCAATTCCTCCTCCTCGTCCAGTTGTACGTGTTAAAAAGAATGCCTTATAACCCGGTATCTGGAACTCATTGCAGAAGTCCTTTTTAACATTGATTTCTGTTAGTACAAAAACATCAAACAATTCTATTGTATCATTCACAGTTGCTATAAACTGATCCCAATATTTGCGTATACTCCTAATTTATTTATTTATCAATACTGCAATCCCCTAGCAGAGATTTTAGCAGGGCGTGTTTACAATGTGAAAGTACAGATACATAGCTGGCATAAAAGGACGAAAATACAAAATGTAACAAAGAAATGAAAAAAAAAAACACGAGACAAAACAATATAAACTAAGCTGGGAGGCAAATAATGTCAATGATGGCTGCAAAACTACATCATTAGTAAGATTATTTCAATCGATTATTTTTCTTGGAAAAAAAAAATATTTGAAGCAATTATTGCGTGCGCGGAAAGGAGTTATAGTTAAGTCATGCCTCTGTCTGGTCGCATATCCAGAAAAAAAGGAAACTAGTTGAGATATATCAATTTTATAATGACCTTTATTAATTGAAACAGAAGCTGGAGACGAGAATGACGATTTCTTTGTGTTAATGGTGATAGGTTGGCTAGAAGCTCGGTTACAGAAGTACGTCCAAAGCTGTTGTATATAAAGCGAGCGGCCTTTTTCTGTACGCTATCAATTTTATTAATATTAGTCGTGGTGAAAGGGTTCCAAATAATAGCAGCGTAATCTAACGTTGGCTGAACAATTGATTTATATGATAGAAGGCGATCAGGAGGTTTCAAAGCTCTCTTGAGAAAGAACAACTTACGAATTGCGTTAGCTCTTACGGAATCAATGTGCTGCGTCCAAGTAAGGTTATTTGAAATCCACAGACCTAGGTACTTATAGTGTGTTACCTCGGAGAGAGATGTATTATTGACAAAGTAATTAAACTTTAATGGGAGTTTTGTGTTAGTGATTCTCATAAAGACTGTTTTGTCATAGTTAATACACATCTGCCATGCATCACACCAAGCAGCAACTTTTTGAAAAGCACTGTTTAGCAACAACTGATCTGCAATACTATCTATTTCTGAGTAAATTACACAATCATCAGCATATAGTTTAATTTTAACCGGAATGTCATGCACGATGTCATTAATAAATATTAAAAAAAGCAGTGGTCCAAGAACAGACCTTTGGGGAACGCTAGAGTCAACGGAAAGTTTGTTAGAACAACATTCGTTAAAGACCACAAGTTGCAGTCTATTAGAAAGATACGGCGAAATCCATTTAACTAACTGGGTGTTTTTAAGTATCTTATCCAGCTTGTACAGTAACGTTTCATGAGATACGTTATCAAATGCTTTTGTAAAGTCCATAAAAATTGCATCTGTCTGTTTCCGGTTATTGATTGATGTTGAAAAATCGTGTATCGTTTCAATTAGCTGAGTACATGTTGAGTTAGTTAGTTAGGATATTGTATTTATCGAGAAACTTTGATATGTGGCGATGTATTATATGGTCCAAAAGCTTGCAACAAGTTGATGTCAATGAAATAGGACGGTAGTTTTTGATGCAATGCTTGTTCCCATTCTTATGGAGCTGTTTTACTCTGGCAGTTCCCCAATCGTCTGGGACTTGGCCCTCGTACAAAGATCTTAAAAATAATATATACAAATACTTAGATACCCATTCCGCATACCTCCTTAAAAATGCATTGGGAATGTTGTCGGGCTCACAGGATTTCTTAATATCCAGTTTTAGAAGCATGTTCAATATGCCATGTTCACTAATGACAACATCAGAAATGGGTGGAAAATGACCATCAAAATTGGTATAACATCATTGTCTCTCGTGAAAACCGATTTGAAATGTTTATTAAATGCATTTGCAATTTTTCTATCACCATCACTTGAATACCATCAATTTCAAAAATATCACAAGATCTAGAAGATGGAGATATTAATCGCCAGAATCTCTCAGGAGACGTGGTTATGAAATGCCGGTAATGATTCGTCGTAATTATGTTGTTTATCCATAGCTAATTGATTTTTAAGCTGAGTGGAAATATTAGAAATTTTTTCATTTAATTTTTGTGTGTCCACGCATGTCTTCCTTTTTATTTTTAGTCGCTTTAGTTTCCTCCGCAGCCGTAATGTCTGCCGAGATATCCAGGGGTTATTTTATTCTTTTTTACAATGCATGGTACAAATCGTTCAATGCATTCACCTTTGAAGCAGTTCCAAAGCTCATCTTTATTGGCAGTGCTGTTTTCAAAGCGTCAAAGTTGAAAGAAAGCATGTCTATAATGGAAACGTCGTCGGCACGAGAAACGTTTCGGAAGCACCAAAGTTTTGTCATCTCGGTCCACAGAAACGTCATCTATGGTTAATAAAACAGCCTTATGATCGCAAATTCCAGGTACTACCTCACATTTAGTATTACCAGAAATCATTCCACTTACAAAAAAGGTCAAGTATCGATTTAGAGTTACTCTTGAATCCTCGTGAAATCTTCAACGACTTGTAATAAGTCAAAATTAAATGCTATATTAAGCATTGCTTCACCAGATTCGTCCACTGAT
>JABSTQ010002592.1:0-37589 GCA_013358835.2 Ixodes persulcatus | reverse complement strand
CCCCCCCCTTGGAAAATATTCCTTGCTGCGTCGCTAAATGGGCATAAGAGAAGAAGAGGCACCGCATTTTTTGCCTCATAAACATACACACAAATCGAAGGAAACGTGCATATTGTGCTTCGCGTGGGATTTGCTGAGCATGACTTTCAGTTTTGAGATGAAGCAGCTCCTCCCATCTCTTTCCACTCTTGCAGAGCGAACGCTCGAGAGGCGCCGACCCCCTCCCCAGCGTTTACTTTTAACCTGTCACCGAGTATGGCTTTTTTTTTTTTTTCGTGGACCTTCCGAATCGCTACATCTCGAAACAAAATCCTGGCTACGTGCCTGCATACAGCGGTGTAATCCAGTTGCTAACTTGCTGTGCGTGTCTAAACAGAAGACATGCTTCCCTCCGGAGCGGGATCGGCGGCAGAGTGGGCTATACTCCGTTTCACCTTATGTTGTACCGCAGACAAGGCTCGAAGCGCGAGCTCATAGCGTTGGGAGCTACTCTTAACGCACGAGAGCTTGTGCCGCCGAGATGTGCCTTAGAGCAAGGAGCTCGCGCTTGTAGCCTTTCCTGCGGTACTTCATGAGGTGAAACAGAGTACAGAGCACACCAGCTCGGAGCACGTGGAGCGAAAGCTCGCGCTAGAGAACCCAGGGATCCTGGGTTCAATCCGCACCCCTGCCCGTTTCGATCTGGATGAACATCCTACCGGCGCGCTGTCGTGTATCATTACTGCGGAGCGAAAGCTCGCGCTGCAGAACCCAGGTATCCTGGGTTCAATCCCCACCCCTGCCCGTTTCGATCTGGATGACCATCGTACCGGCGTGCGGTTGTGTGTCACTCCTGCGTGGTGCACGTTAAAGACCCCAGGCTAGCGGTTGTACTGCACTGGCTAAATTGCTCATCTACAGCGAGTGACTCGTCGCAACTTTAAAATGGCCGACCAACGACTCGCTGTATAAATATCCACACAACCCTAATTATTATCATTACTGCGTGATGCACGTCAAAGACCCCGCGCTATCGGTTGTACTGCATTGGCTAAAGTTTTCATCTACAGCTGGGAGACTCGTCAGCCGTTGAGGCAGACCAAATTCTAAGCTGTATAAACATGCACACACCCCAATTTTTCTCTGGAGCCATAGCTACAGGCTGTTTTCAGCGCACGCGATCAGCGCATTCAGAAAACTAAGAACAAGAGCACGCCCACGAGGCTTTGTGTTGCCTCTAATTTGCACGTGCTCACCCCAGCTGTGACAAAATTGGAGCCCTGCAGAAGTTACGCTAACCTTGACGACGTAGAACAAATTAGTTCTGAACACGTCGACGCGTGCACCGCCGAAACGTGTCCTACATGTCTTACACTTCGTTTCACGCTCAGTGCGAGCGAAAGCAATGCGAGATCGATGTTGACACGTCACGAGCTCTCCTTCGCTCACATTTATGGTGAAAGAGATAATAAAGAGTCATAGAACAAAGAAATGATTGCCACATATTTTCTGTTGTGTAATAGATGGCAGGGTAGATCTATGTTTTGACTGCCTAAGCTAAGCCTATTTCGTATTTACAAATTCTGATAAGCATGAGTCCACGTGGACCCTATCAAAACGCGGATTAAAATCCGGCTTGCTTAATTTTGAGATGAAAATAAAAATGTAAATAAATATTTACATTCGCGGTATCCCTTATTTTGTTTCGATTCCTTGCATTGTACGCATCAGTGACATTAAAGGGCTCGTGAAACGTATTTTGGGTTGGGATAAATCAATTTATATTGGGATTTTACTAATAGGACATCGTTCAGTGGGCCAAAAAAAAAAAAGGTAGAAAGTCAAAAGCCTGACTTTCAGTGCGAAAATTTGAAAACACAGCGGAATATTTCGTACCTCCTCCCCTTGGTAAGCTCTCTGCCTTTTCACTGTGATACATCCGTGGTCCCAAAAGCGCGTCATCGGGTCCAAACGCACGTCAGACGAAACCGGACCTCACTTATTCTCTTCACCCCTAAGCTGACGTTGTGGTGGGAGCTACGCGCTTACCGGACCAATCAGCCGCCTCCCTCTCATCACCTGACCTCATTCTCTGCGCGTGGGCATGCGCGAAGGAGCGTGATCACGTGGCAAGTGTGGCTGGCCCAACGAGCACGTAGCTTCCACAGCACTGTCAGCTTCGGGGTGAACGGGTTGGGAAAAGTAACTTTTGTCTGAATTTTGAGCGACGGGCTAATCTTCTAGGGGGAGAATGGCTCTGTCTAAAGTCACTTTAGCTCTGTCCGGGTACACAAACCAGATTCCGAGAAACAGGGCCCTCCCCTCTTTTCGTCTTTTTGAACTGTTTGGTGGAATGCGCGATTTATGAGTTGAGGAGGAATGCTAAACAGGAAAAAGTTGGAAAAGCGTTTCATGACCTCTTTAATGCGATCACTGATCAGTGAATCCGATTTTCCATGGAATAAACTTCTTTTTTATGTACTTGATCACTAGCGCCACCTGCACATACATCGTTTTTGCTTTACGCCACGCGTGGCCAAGGCTTTCGTACCTATGTAGTGCGGTTCGTGCGGACCGCATTCCACGTGTGTCGGTGGTGTCATGTGAGTCAGATGGATCGTTCCCACTTTAAATAAATAGTAAAAATCAGTTTCTCATACTGCGACACTAAGTTTTGACGTAGGTGCAGCGAGAGCAGTCTTGCCTCTTCTTGAACTTAGAAATACCAGCCAACATCTATGCCTTCATCCTGTCGAAGTTTCGCGTGTCGCGTTTCATTTAAAAAACTAAAGGCTTAGCTCATGTCGGTTTTAGAAAGCATTTTTTGCTTGAAGCTTCTGAGGCAAGTTCGCTTTCGCGAATAAAACGCACCACCACGCTGCAATTACGTAGCATGTGAAACTGATTTTTGTTATTTATTTAAAGTGTGAACGGTGAGTTTGACTCAAGCACCCGGTCATTCTTTTCAGTCTGAAAAAAACGCGGGGTCTGAGCGAACGCATAATTGGACACGCGTGATTAACGCCGCTGCAAGGTATGCAGATTTAGTTAAGCAACATTTTTTTTTTACGTTATTTTTCTTGAAGCGCCGACTGATTTGCGATTAGTTACTTCGTTCTGTAATAAACACCGGCCTCTGGAATCTGATTAAATGTGTTCTATTGTCTATTCTAATTTACACATGCAGTGCAACAGTTTCTTGTTTTTGGCGTTTTTGTGAAATCAGACATGGTGCTGTTTTGCGGACCCTACTTGCGGTTGCGATGTACTGTCGGCCCGGCCGTGTCAATAAGCCCGACGATCGCGTCACGCCGACAAGCGCAATATTCTTAAAAAGAAAAGGAGGAAACGGGTCCTGGCCAAAGGTCTAAGCGCAGAACTCGTAGACGAAGCTATGTCATGGGCTATGTGATAATCAATGAAATTAAATTAAATGAATTTAAGCGCAAGGTAAAAACACATTTTAAGTTTATGTAAGTAAAAGTGGCCGTATCGAGTACTTCAGGGCAGTGGCGTCACGAGGGTCAGCGGCACCCGGGGCGGTAGCCCGCCGCGACCCCCCCCCCCCCCCCCCCCGCTCTCGCGTGACCCGCCGCGACTCCCCCACCCCCTCCGCGACTCGCCCCCCCCCCCCCCCCCGTGGCCCGCCGTGACACCCCCCTTAGCGCTGCACCCGGGGCGGTCCGCCCCCCCCGCCCCCCCCTCCCCCCCCTTGTGACGCCACTGCTTCAGGGTCCGATGAAAAGCAAGCTCCAGCCAAAAAACAATGAACGACGGTAATTGTGCGTCGTTCATTGTTCCGTAGAATTGGTAGCCGCCTGTCTACCCTGGTCGGCTCGGACCAAGACAATACAAGGAACGCCAAGGAAATCACTTCCCTGGCAGTTACATGGAATCGCGGGGCCACTGAACACACTGAAGCGCCACTAAGACTTCAATGTTGGTGGCCGCCTGTCTACCCTGGTCGACTCGGACCAACAAAATACAAGGAACGCCAAGGAAATCACTTCCCTGGCAGTTCCGTGGAATCCTGGGGCCAATGAACACACTGAAGCGCCAATGTTGGCGGCCGCCTGTCTACACTGGTCTGCTCGGACCAAGAAAAGACAAGGAACGCCAAGGAAATCCCTTCCCTGGCAGTTCCGTGGCATACCGGTGCCCGGGAAATACGGTGAGACGCCAGGCTGGCAGTTCACCGAATTCCCTGGGCGGTCCCGGTCCAGTCTACTACGGCCAAGGCCCAATCCTGGCTCCAGCTAGCCCAAGCAAGTGTGCTGCCTGGGGAGTGAACCGCAAGCTGAAAGGCCAAGAATTGCGGAACGACAGGGCGTCCGGCTCTTCGACGCATGGCAGTGGCTCCGGATGAACTCCAGTTGATCACGGCCAACTCCCTACAACAGTAAAGCTTCCGAAGCTTTATTGTTGTGCTTTTTTGCTTTTTTTAATTAAAGTAATTATGACATCAGCGTTGTTGTCAAACCTATCATTGTACCCTTTTAGTGAGTAAAGCAACACCCAGTCAACAGGTGCTCTGGTATCACACTACGAAGAAACCTGATGTCCCAACAGAACACCCGATTGCTGGTGTCACACCAACACACCAGATTGCTGGTGTGAAAAAGTCCCAAATCACATCTGTGAAAAAGTCTGGTGTAACATAAAGTCACACCAGCCTTCGGCCTGGTGTATTTTTCACTAGGGATTGCTCTCTTTTGAGGGAACGTCGTAACGCCTTTGCCTTCTGGAGGGTGGAGGACCAATGGAGGCGGGCGGCCTGCTTGAATAGGGCACGCTTTCGTCTGGCGATTTTCATTATATTGGAGGTTATCCAAGAGGACATGTTTCTTTTTCATTAGTTTGACCGCAGAAGAATGCAGTCTTTCTGTAAGGCTTACGCGAAATCACACCAAAAGGTTGTGATTGGTGGAACAGTCACTTCGTGTCGCCATAAGTCAAGGAGCGAGGTGGGTGAGCTGAGGTAGGTGGGTGTGGTCTGTTTGGGGAAATTTCCATACGGCGCGTGCGTGCCGGCCTTTGTGAGGGAGCGTCGTTTTATAGGACACCTTCATTTGCGTGGTGATCACATCCGGATAGACGTGAGTTTCTGTAATTCTAGCGTAAGAAAATAAATACCTCACGAAAAAAAGAAACCACACTACTTTCTTTTCGTCAGGCGTCTTATTTAGGTCACTGGGGTGTTTATCATAAGCAAAACGACGAGACTGGAAAACACAAAATATCGATTTTCAGGTGTAGATATTTAGTTTGATAAACCCAAAGTAGGAGCTGGTACCGGAATCTTACGCTTGATACATAACAAATGTAAAGCCAAGGAAAAAACTTCACTCACAGCCTTAAATTAACAACTTTAACTTTAGTACGAGTTCAGTGATAAATAAAATAACGATAGTAAAAAATCATGGTTTTTTACATAGCTATTGCACAAAGTTTAAGCCATGTAGCAGTCTTAATTTGAACCCTGAACTTTTGAACTCGCACCGACTATAGTGGTTTGTAAAAACAAATATATGAAAAGGGTGGAGTTTGACAATTAAAAAAAACAAAAAAACATGGTGAATCTAAGCACATATCACGCTGGTGAACACTGATGCATGATGCAGCGGTACGTGTTGCACTAACTTAAACCGAATGATATGGAAGGGCGTATTGAAAGCTGAAGCTTGGACACCTATAGCTCAGCCTCTAATGTTTCAATTTTCATTGAACATTATCCTTCAGGCTTCGTGTACGCTGTTTCCTGATTGTTTGCAACAAAACAAGACGCACTATTTTAGCTCTGGGTAGATAGATGACCTCTAGCTGCTGAGAGCTACCAATTATCTCGGCACAGATAGTGGGTGTTCACTAGCTGCATAGAGATTGCGACAAAGCGCGTGGTGATAGCGAGTTTTTGCCACGTGATTTCAAACCATCGCTATTGTGCCGTCACAGCTGTTCTTGACAAACAACAACCCTTATTTATGTGAGCGACCACATGTAAAGTTGTAAATATTGTATGTGGACTATGGCGTACGTAATAAATAACATTGAAGTGTTTTTCTTTTCTTTTCAAATGCGCGAAATAGTAAAGCGCTGGGTTGCCTTTGTTTCTAATGCATGATGCACCAAAAACAGCACTGGTTGGATCACAGTGGGATTATAAAAGTAAACAATAATGAAAAACAAGCGTGTATTCAGGTGAAAACTGACGGCATTGCACAGATGCAGAAGGTAAGTTTTGTTTCGCAAATACTTGACTATTCTTAGCGTCAACTATTTTATTCTGCGTTATCAAGGCTAGCGTAGGCTCCACAGTCCTATAGCCACGCACTGTTCTAAGTACATGTGCATGTGACTTCCTGTTGCGTTCTCATGGAGTCTCGCAAGTAGCTTTGACAGCGTTGGAGCAATGGGGATGCTAAACCGACTTCGACAACGTAGTACCAAATAGTCTTTGGTTGTACTAAAAGCGCGGGCGAAGTGGAACCTACAAGGGCGAGCATGCAGCCCTGAACAAGAGCACGTGCTCGAGCCGTTGAAAGCATGGAGCTCGTTTTATAGCATTTGTTACGCTCAACCCTAAATTGATCTAGGAGCGAAAAGTTGTCGCATTATTATCACAATTGAAATCACTCCTTTAATTGTCCGCTTCTTCAATTTCGCGCACCTATGTTTTGTTTTATTTTGCGCTAACGTGACATTTTAGTTAGATAATATTTTCCCAGAAACACGAGAACTAAACTTTGTTTTATCGCAAGTAAGACCAGCCTAATCAAAGGTTTCAGACAAAAATAAACACAAACGAGCACACAGACAAAAAATGCAATGTCACGGTGCATTCAAAATTAATCGCGAGTTGTTCAGACAGCAGGAGATTCGTACGGCGAGATTGTTGCCCTCTGCAGATGAGACTCTACCCTGGGACTCTATGTCCCAAGCTACTGTTTCAAAATGAAAGGAGACAAAGGTCCCTTCCTTCGACTGCTTTGTGCGGGTAACTGTGCTGCCCTCCTTTCTACGCTACAAAATAAATTCCAAAACTTATTGAACACACCTCATACGTTACATTTTTTTTTAAATGCGATATAAAAGTATACCACTCGTTGCTTCGATAAGGAACTTAAATACGTTACCGGTTACTTGAAATAAGTAACCTATGTTACCCGTTACTTAAAATAAGTAATATAAATACTTTACAAAATCGCATAAAGTTGCGCGAGTTGGTTTGACATCTTAAAATATGAACAGCGCGAAAATAAACGAGGGACGGAAGAAGAGTTAACCACAGACAAGGCGCTCTCTCTGTGGCTACTTCTTCTTCTCGTCCATGGTTTATTCTCGCGCTGTTCCCCTCTTAAGACATTAATACCTTTCCTGAAATAAGTAACATAAGCCCATTACGCGTAACTTGAAATAGGTAACATATGTTACCCATTACTTGAAATGAGAACAAAAGTGTAATACCTGTGGATAGGAATAAGTAACGTAATTAAGTAACCCGTAATGTGAAATTAGTGATGTAAGTTTAATACCCATTACTTAAAATGAGTGACGTAAATAGGTGACCCATTACGTGAAACAAGCATCATAAGTATATTACCCGTTACGATTTTATAATAAAACGAATATGTTACTACATTACGAAAAAGTAACGTGTTATTGGTAACCCTCTTACCTGCAACACGTTACCGCCAACACTGATCAGGTGTTACTCTGTGAGTGAGAATCAACAGCGTTTGGAACTATAGTATAGTTTACATAGCTATGTGTACCGTCATTTTTTTATTTTGCAGTTTGTGTGCGCGTTACTCAAGTACTACTTTTGTATCACTGCCTTTTAACGGGTGTCCACAAGTGCTTGTTAGTGAAGTTTTCGCACTATTGGTTATAGAATTTCTTTGCAAACCGCAATCCTGGGTGCCTCCTTCGACGACTAAACCAACAAAGGGCTGCGCTTTTACCACATCAAATGAGGTGTGACACAATGTTCATTAACTAGCTTATCTGCGTTCCTCTTGAAGATGTTCGATTTCTGTCACATGGCATAGGTCGATATCATAAACTCGACGTGACAAATAAGGAATAGTAAGATACCTATATCGGACAAATAGTTTATCTGGAGAGAGAGCTTTCTACACCTATCTCTGAAATATTCATTTACAGCAGTTTTGAAATGGGTTTAAGGCGCATTTTTTTTAAGTAGTCACAAAACTGCAAGTAGCATAATATATGATTGCCATACACTGGGCTAATACATACGTTTTTGCCATTTTCTTAAAGAATATTTGTATATTAGTGCAGATATGGGAATATAAGGGGCTGGGCAGATTTGGCCAGATATACATATAGGGTGATTTATGGTCGTTATATATGTATCTAGTGATACCTGCCATATTCCTTAGATACCCATGTCTGGATTTTTTAAAAACAAATATCGAGATATTACATTTTCGACAGAGGTTTTAGTACGAAGTTATTTTTTGAGACATCAGTCAAAAGCTGAGATGGCTCTCTTTGCCTGATGTTACGTCAGAGCATCCGCTGTTGCAAAAGAAAACGCTCTTTTACGGGTGTGATATAAGCAGTTTGGCTGAGTTTAAAACGTAATTACTTGTGTGGCGAAGCACAAACAATTGTGATATCGTGGGGATGATCTTCCTCAAAGAATTGACATTATACCTTTATTGTTTTCTGAACCACAACACTTTATCGGACAGTTCCTTTAACACAGTGTCTCACATAATAAAAATACCTCAAACGCTCCGCTATAATTTTGCATTACAGAGAAGTGTAAACGTAGTTCAGTATATTTTTATGATTAGAACCAACTGAAAATCTTTTCGAGAGATTGGTACAAAATATCAATCTTGAGAACAGCATATTTGCAGAGGAAGAAAAATATTTTTAGAAAGCTTGATTTCAAAAGCCCGCACGGATCATGATGTGATTAGCGGAATGGACACCTTGCCTTTTTCGATGATTTCAAACAAAAGCTGTCGTTTAACTTCCAATTTTTTTTATCTTAAAGTTTATAGGGACGCGCACGTCCTGCCTGGCAAACTACGATAGTATCTTGCGAGATTTTTCTTCGCTGGCAGAAGATTGGTCACTTTTTTCAGTGACTTCTTTTTTTTAGCACTGCTGTTAGGTGTCGACGCCCAGGCTTCTATCTCGGGTATCATAGCCATCTTGCGGCCGTCCAACCTATCTCACGAACAACGTCCGAGCCAGTCAGTGGGTCAAACAGACCGGGAAAATTTAACACGTTTATTCCATAGTGAAATATATGATAGAAGACCACCATCCTTCGAACGGTAAAGGTATTTGTGTACACCTGAGGGAGAGGAAGATTACGTGAGAGGTGCTTATCCTGAAGCGACCAGCGGCAATCGAAGCAGCGGAGCTGCTTCCATGGCCGCCGGATAGCGCCGGATAGTGGCTTAAAGGATAGCTTAACGTTTGGCAATGGCAAGACGACAATTATCGCCCACACTCGAAGCCGGGGTGGGTAACACCTCCAATGTTGGCAAATTGGCTGCTGGACGATCCCTGGATTGTGTCCCAGCAGACAGCCGGCGCCGTTTAATCTCCCTCTCGCCACGGGGACGGATAAGCACCCGGAAGGCCCGAAGCCCACATTGTGACGTTCCGTTTCCTCGGCGCAAGCCGCAGGTGGAGGTCAGAAGGGTTGACACGTGAAAGAGAGGAGTCCTTGAGCGGTGCTTCCTCTGACGTGACTGACGCGAGCCAGACTAGCCAGGCCCCATGCGTTCGGCTAAGCCTGGGCCAATTCATCCCCCAAGGAGGACCTAGCGTCTGGGAAAATGGTTCGACGAGCCTCCCACGCTCTTCCAAACAGAGGGAGATGGGGACATGTCATAACAGAACCTGTGCCGCCCGAGTTCGATCGGTAGCCGCTCGACCGAAGGTCGTTCAGTCAATGACGCTGTGAGGTTTACGCTGTAATCCCAGCCTCTTTAGGTCCTGCATCTGCCTTGCCTTGGGCCGGTTCAACAGCAATAATGGGCAAGTTTCCCGTTGTCGACAACCTCAAGTCACAAAGTAGGCAAGTGCCCAGCCCATCCCCCGAGACACACCAGGCATAACACGAAAACATTCTTAACAAAAGCAAAACAAAAGTTTAACATTGCCATTGCATTGAACTAAATGCAGAACAAAACTAATAAACTCGTGCTCCTGTGGAAAGAAAACCCTAAATAACTTACGTAAATACACAACCAACACTTAAACAAACTAGGAGTCCTCATTAAATTATAGTATCAATGCCTCACTAACAAGTTCGTCGACGCACAAATAGATTTTCCGCATAGGGGGAAATTATTACATCGATTCGATTACCCTAGTAGCAGCTGCTCAAGCTTTCGGCATTCATATGCAGTTTACCCCCTTGTACTTAAAGTCAAACGAATATTGTTACAGCGCGAGGCTCGAGCAGATGAGACGACCATTTTTGAGCGACATGTTCCTTAGCCAGGCGAGAAAAGAGTGTTCTGTCTTAATGATAAATCTCGCCACGGCAACGTAGCAGGCCAGCTAATGCACCGCCCAAACCAAACAGGCACATTCTTTCTCGGAGGCGGTATAGCTCATTCCCGACTCGAGAGTTTGCGACTCGTGTACAGGATCGGGTGTTTCTCATTGTTACAATCCGTCTGGCTCAACACCACCCCCATCCCGCAGACACTCGCGTCGCATTGAATAACAAAAGCCCTTTCGTTATCGGGCACTCTCTTAGACTGGCCTCCGCATCAACACGCCTTTCAAGGTGCTGAAGGCCTGCTCTTTCTGACGATTCCAAATAACTCTCTGCGTTCTGTCTTTCGTAGAGCGTCAGTCAGCGGGCTGGCTATTTCAGAGTAATTAGCGATATAGCTCTGGTAGTAGTCGGTTAGGTCGAGAAAGGCACTAATTTCCGTCTTTGTGAGCGCGCGCGGGTACTCTTCGATAGCGGCAAGTTTTAGCTCGGAGAGTCTTCTGCGTCCGTGACCAATCTCGTGTCCGAGGAAGGTTCCCAGGTAGCAGGCCAGAGGAATGCCCAACTTGGGCAAAGGTCTGGCAAACATAAGGTCCCAACTTTGGCGCAGTTATGTTTTTGCACCATGGCACTCATCAGTGCCAAAGTACGGTGATTAACTATAGCCTTAGTTGGGCGATTCTAGGGCATGCCAAAGTTTCGCTCTTCTCTGGTACGCCAGAGGAGTGCCAAAGTTGGTGCCATACTTGAGCCATAACTGCCATTGTAAATCCTAATCTATGAATTAGTGGCATGCCAAGGTTTGGGATTTCTCCGGTAAGCCAGTGGTGCGCCAAAGCAGGTGCCATACTTGAGCCATAACTGACAAAGCAACGCCTACTTTCAATATTTGAGACGTGCCAAAGTTTGACCTTTCTCTGGTCCGCCACAGGAGTGCCGAAGTAGTGCCATACTAGAGCCATAACTGCCAGAGCAACGCCTAATTTGGGTATTTTGGACATGCGAAAGTTTGTCTTTTCTCTGGTCTGCCACAGGAGTGCCAAAGTAGTGCCATACTTCAGCCAGAACTGCCAGAGCAACGCCCAATTTGGGTATTTCGGACATGCCAAAGTTTGGCGTTGCTCTGGTCCGCCAGAGGAGCGCCAAAGTTGGTGCCATAATTTAGCCTTAACTGCCAGAGCAGCGCCTAATTTGGGTATTTCGGACACGCCAAAGTCTGGCATTTCTCTGGTATGCTACAGGAGTGCCGAAGTAGTGCCATACTTGAGCCATAACTACCAAAGCAACGCCTAATTTTGGTATTTCGGCCACGCCAAGTTTGGTTTTTCTCTGGTCCGCCGCAGTACTGCCAAAGTAAGTGCCACACTTGAGCCATAACTGCCGTAGTAAATCTTAATTTGGCGATTCGTGGCATGCCGAAGTTTGGCTCTTCTCTGGCTACCCACTGAAGTGCCAAATAAGTGCCAAAAGTGGCAAAGAAAGCCGAGAGGCCTGCCCAAGTTTCGAATATCTCTGGTGTGTCACAGAAGTGCTCTTTCGCGAGTCCCAGAAGAGAATAAAATTAAATAAGCGTTGGAAACACGATGGTAAGATGTCATCACCTCCGTTCCCAAGCAGCACGGCAATACTTTGCAGTATCGTGCCAGTGCCGGCCGAAAGTTGGTTCCAATATCGCTCAAAGTCCAGTTTTGCACCACCGTTTGATATCCGGCAGGTATTGCCATACAGCTGTTTTGCCCCGGCCTAGCGTTCGCGCAATATTGTGCGAATACTTTACGATGCGTCTGCTCCGTATTGGCCGAACGTCGTGCAAGTATGTGTACGTTGCATATCATTTGTTGCATATACAATCACATATACGGACAAACAAAATGTTTTCGATCGCTCCCAAAAGTTTATTAAACCACTATCATTACACAAAGTGTATTCTCGACATATTTACAAAGTCACACTTCTCCGTAAAACGAAAATCAAAATATAAAATAGAATTAGCACTGTCCTCATGCCAAGCAAGCCTCATCACACAAAAAACCACGGAGATTGAGAGGAAAGCAGAACTACTATCAGAAGCATGCTTGCGGTGTATTTACTAATAAAGGAGCGATATCATGTAATCCTTGATAGATGCGTAATCCAACTCAGGCACCCCACAAACATACTCGAGAAAGAATGTTGCGCTCATTCAACTGACGTATCGTCGTCGGCGAAGAGCAGTTTTTGTCGAAGCGTGTCCAACAAACACATCACATGAATTCCACGAACTCCGGTGACAAAAATGGCTGTTACCAAAACATTGGCATGGACATATTCCTACCGTTTACGACGAAAAAACACGGCAGCGTCTGCAACGCACGAAAGCAACAGCACACTGAAGAGCGCAGTTCGAAAACCGGACATACGGGGCCCGCCTATTTCTATAACTATGCAAACGGCGAAAACAACAGCCCCACAGATCCCATCAGCTTGACAGAGAAAGTCACGTGACAAATTTTCGTCCAAACGTTTTTGTCCTACGCTTCCTACGTGGAGAGGTCACGCCGGGTCACGCGTTTCGCTCCACCCTTTTGATTTGCTTAAAGCGGCTGTCGTGCTCGCTGACAGCCACACGAAGACACAAAAGCCGGTGGGGAGGATTTGCAAAAGGCGAGGTCGAAGGGGCATCAACAACGCATAATAGGAAAGGCCGCTTCTGCCGGTGACCTGGTCGCCTTGCCTAGTCTGTCATCGTTCGGCTTCCATTGTGGGCCTCAGAAAGATAATCTCCTTTCTTGAGAACGAAATGGAAGGGGTGCTTATGTTTTGCGGGCTTGTCGACATCCGATAGGCCTCAATTATTTCTCTCTCGACTCGCTCGCAGTGGCCTCCCATGGATGTCGTGCCGGCGAAATTAGGAGCGCAGCCGGGACATTTTCTCTCGTCAGTGACGATCGGGTGCTTAGAATCTGAAGCAGCACTTTCTTCGCTTCCTCTCGTTCCCCCATGATTTCCCCTTCCGGTACTCCCACGGAGCGGGCGGGCTTTGAGCTTGAAGTCAAAAATAAATGTTGTTAAAGTTGAAAGATTGTCCTGTCTGCATCGTCCCTTTTGTGTCTCCACATTCTAAATGTTTAAAAAGTACCAACACGATAAATAGTACAAGTTCCGGGATTTCATTTTTATTCCGCAACTGTGATGCGGGGGCCGCGCCACGAAGCCCCGGTCGTTTCCGCTCTTTGTTATCGCTAAGATTTGACAGTGCTCAATCACAATGCAAGACACGCACAGAGTCACGCTCGCTTTTGCAATGCGCCGCCTAATAATGATATATCTTGTGGAGACGTGCGCACATCAGTCTCGCGCAGTGCTCCCTTACAAAAAAGTGTAATTTGCTTTTGTGGAAAGTCTGCTGAAAAACGTCAACACAGGTATTAAATGTCAACAGCTTTCCATCATACTTTCTGCAGATTGTATTTAGCTTTTGACTTGACTTCCAGGAGCCGTTTGGCCCAATGTTCATTAGAAAGGCAGTAGACTTCTTGGCGCCTAGGTGTCAACTTTTTGTTGACACTCCACTGAAAAGCTAAACCTTTGGAATAAGACAACCTTGTGACTCCAAGGCGATTCATTGGCACCAGAACATTTGTAGTCTCTGTGTCGCCAGAGCCTACAGCTTTTCTTGTGACCACCGTGTGACTCTCGAGGCTGGGGCCTCGAAAGTCGCAGGATAGTCACAAAAAAAACGTGATCTTTTTTATATTTTGTTAGTATGTTACTAAATCAGTACATGTTAGTAACTTATGTGGAATCTGAAGGCACAACTACATATATTCCACAAATACACATTAGAAACGAACACAAACACAAACACCACGAAGCAGTGAACACCTGCATCACACTCCCATTGACTGCTCCATAGCCTTATATAGCCTACATATTGAAGTTAATCATTTGGCCGGTGACCAGCTCTGCGCTTATTAAGGTTCCAAGTATTCGATATTCGCCTCGGGAGTCTGCCAAAGGGAAAACTGTGTTTCGAAGTTCGTGGACAATGCGTTTTATTGGTACAACTAATAATTATTCGGCGAAGCGCTAAAACAACATCCACAAAACGGCTCCTAGAAGAAATATTATCGCTTCCCTAGATAGCACGACTCAGGACGAAGCGACTCAAGGCAGTTTCTCCCCTTTTGAATAGTTATTTTAATTTTCTTCACTAGTTGACTATTTAATGTGGTCATTAAAGTCCCTATAGTCACAACGTCATAACGGCAGGGCATGCCGTTCGAATGCTTGGCCTCCAGGGCGCATCCCATGCCTTCCGTCGTGCTTTAACTGCACGCGCGCGCTCGAGGTGCATGAACGCCGAAGCGTTGTCAAGGGTAGTAGGCTCACGCTGGAGGCGGAACAACTGAAGTTGCTTCCCGTTCTCACCTTGTCAGAGACTACTGAGAAACATAACGACTTTTGGCATCTAGTCGGGGTGTACTATGTTCAACAAAAAGTCAACAGAAAGTCTCAAGCTTTTCTACTGGCATTGGCTACCGAGAGTCAACTGAAAATTTTCAACACAAAGTAAACAGAACGTCTGCAGTCATTATGATGACACTGTCAACAAAAAGTCGGCAGAAAAAAATCAACATAGAGTTAATAGAAAGTCAGCAGCTTTTCTTTTGACTCAGGCTGAAGAAAGTCATCATAAAAGTTTCAGCAGAAATTCAACAAACTTTTGTTGACCATGTCAACAGAAAGTCAGCAGAAAACAGTCAACATAAAGTTAATAGAAAGTAAACAGCTTTTGTTTTAACTTAGGCTGAAGAAAATCACCAGAAAAGTTTCAACACAAAGTCAACAAACTTTCTGTTGACATGGTCAACAGAAAGTCAAAGTCAAAAGAAAGTTATCACAGTCAACAAGAAGACAACACGTTTTCAATAAAAAGTCAAAAATCATTTTTATAGGGGCTCGCTCAATGGCAACACTTTCTGTAAAGGCGGATTCACACCGGGGATGTAAGCAGTCTCGCGATCCGACTAAATCGCATCGCAAAAAAAAAGTAATTAGATGGTCAATCTGGTGTGCGCGATGAGCGAGTCCAACGCCTTCGTTGGCGAGTCGCTTCTCAAAAGCTCTCGCTCCGAACGCCGTTGATTGGCTCAGCCTCTACGTTACTAGATCGCATCGCAAAATGTCGCGTCAGCAAGTGACTGCTCAAATCCCGTAGCTTTTTGCCCGCGATGGTCGCTTTTACGATAAACGTTATCGTGCGACTAGATCGCATCGCCAGTGTGAACGCGCTTTAATGTCGAACCAGTTTCACGGCGCGTCCCAATATAGGCGTGTGTACCTACGCGCGAGTACAACATCCGGCACAATTTGCGTTTGCAAAGCCTGGTCCAGCCGCATCAAAACATTCAGCCAACCTTTGGACTGGAGAAATCAGGAGACACCCAAAATAAGCTAAAGTTGCCAGCCGAATAAAACTTGATTTCTATTTAATTAAGATGAAGACCACCCGCGTACGTCAAATACCTCATCAACCAAACTCCAAGGCAGTAAGCCTAGTTCTGGCACTTGTTTGGCAACTTTGGCCCGTAGCTGCCAGATGACAGCCAAACTATCGGGAAGCGAAGCCTAACTTTGGCACTTGTTTGGCGACTTCGGCCCGTAGCTGCCAGATGGCAGCCAAACTATCGGGAAGCGAAGCCTAACTTTGGCACTCGTTTGGCGACTTTGGCCTGTAGCTGCCAGATGACAGCCGAACTATCGGAAAGCGAAGCCTAACTTGGGCATTCGCTTGCTGACTTGGGCCCAAAGATGCCAGATGTCAACCGAACTACAAGGTAGTAAGCCTAACTCTGGCACATATGTGGCGATTTTGGCCCGAATGTGCCAGATGACAGCCGAACTATCAAAAAGTTAAGCCTAACTTTGGCATTAGTTTGGCGATTTTGGCCCGAAAATGCCAAAGATCTGCCGAACTACCGGGCAGTAAGCCTAAATCTGTCATTTTTTAGGCGATTTAGGCTCAAAGATGCCAGATGACAGCCGAACTACCAGGCAGTGAAGCCTAAGTTTGGCACTTGTTTGGCGAATTAGGGCCAAAATACCCAGACTGTTGCCAAGGGAAGTCAGGTTTGGCTCTACTTTGGCTTCTTCGGGCTTTTCAATGCCCTAAACTTCCAGACGCAAGCCAAGTTTTGGCCCAGAACTCAGTGCTACCTGGGTTACCTCTCTTCTAGCTAGCTGACACTTCTTGGCTCTCACTGTGAGGCCGGCGTCGCGTATCCTTTCTAGGACACTTCTAAGATGCGCCATGTGTTCCTCCCACGTTCGAGAAAACTCCGTGACGTCGTCAAAGTAGGGAAACGCGAAGCCCTCGCATCCGCGTGGTACCTTATCCACACACTCAACGTTGAAAGACCCATAATCGTGTAAAAAGGTTCTAAGAATGGTTATAATTATGATGCCATTAAATGCAAAGGTGCAAGCCAGCTGGACAAGAATGACGAAAATAATCCCTGGACAAGGGGAACAAGAGGGACAAGTTAGGAAAAACACCCTTTTACACTATTTCTGAATATCGGTGGGTGTAAAAAGGGTGTGCTGATGTTTTACACCCCTTAAACACCAATGTTACGGCCCACTTCTAGCGATGGTGTCTGAAATCGTGTAAAAAGGGTGTATTTGCAAATTTCACGCCCTTCCTTCACACGGTGAGAAAGGGGCGTAATAGTGGGGCTGTCAAATACACCCATAATTTCATAGCCGTTCATGTTCATTGCTTTGGTGAAGCTGTAGCAGGTGTACGGCGGTACAAACATGGAGTATAATTAATCGCCACGCAAAGTCGCGTATGATTAGGAAGTGCTATAGAATAGTTTTTTTCAACTCCGATTGAACGCTCCGTCTGGCACGAGCCGAAAATTAAGTGTCGCGGGTGCATCCGTTTCTTTCAATTTAACTTTGATTTAAAAAAAAAAAAAATCATCTCCGCTCACAAAAGATGAACGAAGACGTGTATATTTCAGACCAGGCAGCACACAGTATTGCGCCGATGTGAATTTCAATTGGAAAGATTATGCCGATACCATTAGAGCAAAGCTGTATACCTCTATCAGACAAGGAAATTGTCGTGTCGTTGGGGTTGTAAGCCAAAACCCCGGCAAACAATTGAAGGCAAAACAGCATATTTCCTTTGAAATCAGGCGTACAACATACAGCTCAGTATCCGTTTTAATAAAGATAAAGAATAAAAAAAAAACAAGCATAAAAACCACATAATGTTTGACAAGGCGCGTATAAACAATAGAAACGCCCTCCCACGCGTTCCGGTAAAGATTAGGTTTGCAGCTTTTTCGAAAGTGGTTGACGTCATTCGAAGCCGCATAATGGATGATAACGGCACCTGCGAACAATGCGGAACACGTTCCTTCTCCCCGCGTGTGTTTTCGTGTCGGCGTTCTCAAAGTACAAACGCCACGCATACAGCATACAGCACAACATTCGTTTCAATAAAGAATAAGCACAAAACAAATATCATTACCGTATAATTAATGATAAGGAGCTCCTGAAAACAATGCAAAGCACGTAGAACTCACCGCATACGTTCCGGTGAACAATATTGTTGCCCAAGCTGCCGCGTCGACGGCAGCTTGCGACGTGGGGAGTGACGTCACTAGTCTTTCATATAAAAAAGAAGAATCCGCGTATACCCCATTTCACCTTACATCCGGACGCAGCGGATGCTACGAGCTATCTTAGCCAATCCCATTCTGTGGACGTGGCCCGTGATACGCTGTCCGGTCATCGCTGTGCCCCCTCTTTAAGGTCACGTGACACTCACACGGCCTCCGATTGACTCCGATCGCTTCTAACAACCGCGGCGCTTAAATATCAGGCGAAACGGAGTATAGCGACTGATTAAAATGTTGTTGCAGCACCGCGATGAATTATTCACGCATAGTTAGGACTCCCGAGGAGCAGCGCGAATGCCAGGAGCGGAAAGGGAAAAGAAACGGCAATACGACCAGCGGGCGTGCTGCGACCGGTGGCGGCATTTCGTATAGTGCAGTAGGCAATCGTTGTTGCGGATACCAAAGCTCCACTGACCAACCTCTTTCACAGCGGGGATTAGAGCCTCAACTTTTTTGGTTCAAGCGATATCTGTGAAAAATGAGATGGGACGCGCCGACACCATGCTGGCATATTGTACGCGACGCCGTTTTTGGTTGAGTGTCAAGAGCGTCCTGCGTGAATTGGCTATCCCGGCGAGGTATTTTTTTTTCTTGACTTTCTAAAATTCGACGTTAAAAAAGAAAACAAAACAAGATTACGCAAAACAAAATCGGCTTACTTTTAACCCAAGAAAGTTCTCCTGCGTTGAAGCCTTGAAAAAACTGTGGCGCCCTCATTTCGGGTATTACAGGCTCACCTGACTGGGCCTCGCACTAGTTATAGCTATTTCACTGAGATATTATTTTTGTGTGTAGTTCTAAATTCTCGTTGCCGTAAGACAGTTGAAAGTGTCGGATTCATGACACACCGCTAGTGTATGCGACCCTATCTCTGTGTGGTGATAACACACTATAAGAGCGTCCCCCCGACGCTTTTTTTTTCTTGCCATTTTTTTTGGTACGCGTGAAACCGCGTCTCTTATTGTTTCATGCTCTCAGCATCTTACCTTCGAGCCGTGCTTCGAGGGTGTTCGAATTTGTTCTTTGTATTTATTTTGTCATCCCGCGGCCGCACCAGAGCAAGCACGCTTCAACATGTGTGGCAGGTTGAGACACCCAATTTTGTACTACGCATATCAAGTCATGACGAGTCCTATTTCTCGAGCCTCCCTGGCCAGTAAAGGGGGCAATAGAAAAGCAACAGAGGAAGATTAGCTGTTTTGTCAAATCCCCTTTGACCTCGTCTTCTGAAAGGCCTCCACACCTTCGTTTCTGTCTTCGTGTGGCTGTGAGCGAGTGCGAAGGCCGCTTCTAGCGAATCAGGGGTGGTGCGAAACACGTGACTGCTCTCCGTAGGACAAAAAACGCTGGGACGAAAATATGTCACGTGGCTCGCTCTGATGCGCTGACGGGCTCACTGGGGCTGTAGTCTTTGCTGCATGCTAAGTTATGGTGAGTTGTAGGAGCCATGTATGTACGATTTCCCAAAAGCGCCAGTCAGTGTTCTCCTTGCTTTCGTGCGTTGCAGTCGCGGCCGTGGTTTTTCGTCGTGAGCGGCCGGAATACATCCATGCCAACTTTTCGTTAATGGTCATTTACTTCGTCGGACTTCATGAAGTTATTACACTGTGTTTGTTGAAAGCGCTTCGACAAAGAGCTACTCATCGATGGCCGCGAGACTTTCGTTGAATGTGATCGACCGCCTTCAACCTCGACATAGTGTTTGCGTTGTGCTGGGCTGCCCGAATTGGATTACGCATTTATCGTGATAGAGAGCTGCTCATCGGTGACCGCGAGACTTCTGTTGAATGTGAACGACCGCGTTCATCCTCGGCATTGTTTTTGTGAACGGTTGTGTGCTGCCCAAATACGATTATGCATCTCTCACGGATTACATGAGATCGCTGTTTTATTTGTAAGTACTCTGCACGCATGCTTCTGATTGTAGTTTTGCTTGCGGCACAGTAGACAATTTTCCTGTTTACAAACATGAACTGCCACTTACGTCCGAAGCTGCTCGCTGTCATTCCGTCTTGCAAGCCTGTCAGGTTTGCTTACGTCTTCAGTGCTGGAAATCATAAATGCAGCTAGAAAAGTAGTTGGAGATTTAACTAGGGCCTTCGGTTGTACAATTTAAAGGGGGATATGAAACAACTCCGGTTGGAATGCACATGAGCTTACAGAGGCGTACTGGTCCTAGTCTGGCCCAGTATACTTGCACGGACGGTCAGTGATTCAGAAGCGTGTTGGTCGTGGTGAAATTGTGAGGATAAAGGGAAACTATTTTTTTCAGTCTTGTTTTCGCCAAGTTTGATGACGTGCGCGTGAACGTAGCTTTGCCCTTTGGCAAGCTTCTAATCGCACGCACTTGCCCGCACTAGCAGAGACATGCCTGTGGCCATATGACCTGCTTGCAATTGTGTATAGAGAATTAAGTAGAACCTAGTAGAACCTTATTCGAAAAATAAAAAGTGAACCAGGCATGTTTCGACTCATTTGCAGTCATTTCTTTGTGCGCTTTCTTGGTTTATTACACCCTATTTTATGGGTGTTGGACATTGCGCCTTTTTTACTTCCCTTTCTGGCGGTGGCACACACAATTTAGAGGGCGCACTGCACAGTCACAACACTCTAATAAAAAGCCGTACAATGGAATCACAGCTGAATAAAAGGTGTTCTGAATAACACCGTATTTTAGGGGTGTTAGAAATGACGCCCGTTTCTTTGGGCATTTTACGACACCAATAAGGGTGTTAGTTATAGGACAAGCCATTTACACCCTCGAGGGGGTATTGATATTTAGTGTGCATCAGGCCCGAAAAACAGAACGGCGCAATTTTGAGCCCAAAACTCAACATTAGTGGCCGAAATGTACTCAAAGGAGAAATGAATGCCGCGTAGCGACTAGCACGCTTCGTGAGGGGTACCTACTAGTAGCCCCTGACCAAATCCAAGGTTGAAATGGCTTGGGCATAGCTCACCGTCTCAAGCCTCTCCTGGATGTTCGGAATCGGATATGTCTGATCTCGCGTCATTGCGTTAAACTTCCTGTAATCCATACAGGGCCTTGACGTTTTTACCGGAACTTCAACTACGATTAATATAGACATGTATTCGCTCTACCATGGTTTAATTACTCGCACTACTAACATGCGCCGAAATTCGTCTTCCATTATCTCGCGCTGTCGTGGGGAGACTCTCCAGGGCTTCGACATCACTGTCGCGTCCGACGTTAACGCAACGTCGTGAATGACGAGTGGCGTCCTACCGGGTGTTTCTGAAAATAAATCCGAACACTCTCAGACACGTTCCGCAAGCTCAATAGCATGATCGACTTGAAGGTCTCCCTTTGTTACTACTTCGCGCAACATATCCTCGACTGCGATTTTCCCGTCACCTTCACCCAGTATAGGCATCTCTAGGTCCATTTCCTCGGGTGCGTTCATTGTTATGCTTACCGCTACCTCCCGTTGCCGGAAAGGTTTCAATAGATTGGTGTGGCAATTTCATAGTTTCTTACGCCTTCCAGGCTATTTCACCAGATCGTTAGACTCGGAGATCTTTTCGGTGACCTCAGCGGTTCCCTCCCATTGAACCTCTAGACGACTCTTTTTCGAAGGTCTCAATAGCATAATCTGGTTCTTTGGCTCGTAACCGCGAACTTTAGCGGTTTTTTTCGTAATCGGTTTTTGATTTCGTCTGAGTTGCCTTCTTGTTGTCGCTTCTACCCGAATTTCGCAATGCAGGCGTTCGTGTAGCTGCAAAACTTGCTCTAAAACCGTTTGGTCCTCCCCCCCAGTCTTTCCAGGTTTCTCGAATCATCTTCAGTGGCAATCTGAACTTGCAGCCATACACTGGCTCTGACGGGCTGATTCCGGTTGCCTCGTGAAGGGGTGTCCAAACAGTATACTACAAAACGCACGACTCCGGCAAATCGTGCGGCGCTCCGCTTCCGGCCGTCGGGGGGAAATTCCACCCTGTCAAATCTGCCGGGGAACCTTCCCCCCGTCAAATCTTCCCCTCGCTTCCTCCACGGCGGCCTTGCTCTGCTCATCACGTGGGTCTGGAGACCCACTCACAGGCTCTGTTGGCTGTCGATCAATTCATCAAGTCCTCCGCCGTTTTTAAAGCCACGAAAACGGGAAAGGGAACCACACGAAGGTAATGAGGCGAAGGCTTTTCGCGCGATGCGAACGCGAACTAGGGAAAGCAGAACGAAGGATGCGCAGTTGCTTCCGATTTCTTTAGAAGGATGAACGCAATTGCTACCTATGGTGGGATGTCGCAAATAACGGACTCTGATGAAACGAGGAATCAAGCCACTAGGTCCCCGAAGAAGCGGAGTCTTCAAAAGCTGCCCAAACGGAACAAGAAAAGACATATTAAAGCTGACAAGCCAGCAACTGACGGAGCTCGACAACACCTGCTTCAACACGTCAGCGAAGGTTTTCGACCTTATCCAGCGAGTCGAGAGGTACCCGTGGCTTTACAACAAGCACATCGGCAACTGCAAGACGAACACGATGCGCAACATCGCCTGGACCTCGATTGC
This sequence comes from Ixodes persulcatus, assembly GCA_013358835.2. NCBI lineage: Eukaryota > Metazoa > Arthropoda > Arachnida > Ixodida > Ixodidae > Ixodes > Ixodes persulcatus. The sequence goes on along the minus strand of JABSTQ010002592.1, from coordinate 14,911 downwards.
CAAGGAGATAGGCCTGCACCCGGCGTATGGCGGTAAGTTAAAACACACCTCACACTCCATCTACAACTGCCGGAAAGTACGCTTGTTTGGTTTTTGTATTAGCATGTGAAATACCTGCCATGTTATGTCATTTCAATGGGGAATTTGACAGACGGGTATCTTATGATTAAGTGCGAGGGAAGCCAAAGCTAAGAGACCGAGCACTTTGCTCGGCGGGCACGCAGAAACCCCGGAGCTTGGTCTCATGGCTCCTTGTGTGACCTTCAGGATGGCGAATATCGAGATCATTCTTTTTCTAATTTGGCGTACGGAGGCTGCAGAATATCATTTTCAAAGTGCCGCTGAAGCCCCTTTCCCCGGAACGTTAGTCATAAAATTCGTTTTCGGAATCTCCGCTCTAACAAATTTTCAGCGCTTATCAAATCTGTGCACCCGCACTCTCTCTATTTTGAAAAAGGACAGAAAAAAGACGTCACGATTGGTGTCAGTGCGGGAGGATATATCTGGCAAGATGAGGAAAACGCGCTTGGGGGATAAAAACATGTTCGTGACGTAACGACTGGTCATAAGTTTTTCGTGTCTGCTCGCTTTTAATTACATCTTCTGTGAAAACGAACGTGACATTTAAATTCGCGGGATAAGAATACTCTAGGACTCACCTCTAATTATTTTCCTTTCCAATAACCTCTTTAGCTTCTTTTTATTGTAAAATCAAGGTATCGATGTTATAATTGCTTGTCTATAGAACTAGTATCGAATTGTTCTACCAAAATAATTTTATTTTTTATGACTGTAAATGAATCCATTTCATTATAAAAAGTCACGAAAATTTTATCACGTGGTTACATATCCCATGGTGCCCGCAAAATACTACCGTAACCGGCGCGAAAGTTACATCCTGTTCACAGCATTGAGAACAGAGACCTTGGCCGAGTTTCTCCGAAAATTGCTTTGGATGACCTCACCACTTTTAAGTACATACAGGGATGCATCTTTCCTCTCCACCTACGAAAAAAAAAATTTTAATATATTTTTAGAAATAAAGGAAACTTGATTATTTCCAGGCAGAGTGTATGACAGTCCTTGACAGGATTTAAAAGCGCATCCCTTTGCACTTTAGCAGAGCAAATGATGAAGAGGGCCCACCCTCATCTCCAGCTGTTGCTCTGCTGAAAGGAAAAGGGACAGGAGATTCCCCTTAACTCTTCAACTGTCACTTACTATATTTTACGTGCATTGCCCATTTTCTTCTAGTGAATGCTTAATAGCAAAACCTGCATCTGGCAGAATTGAACTATACTTCTCCTACATTGTCTTTCAAATGCCATTGTCCATGGTTCAGTAAAGCTATAGATAATATTCACTAATGCCATATTTGAGAACAATGCTTGAAGCGAGCTCAAAATAATACACACCTTGCACTGATGTCACTTGGTCAGACTAGAGCCACTAAATAATATACACTTCGGAGTGGCGATACTTCAGGTATCTTGGTGCTTAAAATCATGGTTGCCAGTTATCTGAAGGTCCATCTGAAGTTGGAGGAAACGCTTTTCCGCCTTTTAGAAATGCTAAAACCGTATATGACAGGGCAAAACAATATCCCCTGAGCTTCCTAACACCGTTTCTCAAGCTGAGGAAGTTGCATTTTCGAATTTCGACGACTGAGTCACGTCTACTCTGCACTAAGCACCAAGATGGCGGAGTCCACTAGCAGATCGAAGAAAAGAGTGCCGGTAATCTAAGTGTAGCTCATTTTGTGGCACTAGGTAGGACTTAATGGGGAAAGTGTGCGCGAGAGGGTAGCTTCCGCTGCATTATTGAGGTACTTCTGGCCACTAGAAAGAGGGTCGGACTGAGGTCATGTACAAGCCATGTATATAGGTTGCTTAGACCGGCACTCTTAAGGCGAAGAATGCACATATCGGAAGCACCGTGGAGACTCGCCGTCAGCATGCACTCAGCAGTTGAGCACACAGCTACGGCCAATAATGGACACCTCCCAATATATTTATACATTGAGCCATGCAATCGTTTGGTTCACAATTTATAACTTGGAGCATTCACAGTACTCATTTCTGCTTCAGCACGTGTCTGCAAGAAGCGGTGGACGAACCTGAAAAACTTCTACCTGAGAGATCATGCCAAATTGAAAAAGAACAGGCGAATCGGCTGCGGGGCAAACGACGTCTTCACTTCCAAGTTGCAGTTTTTTTTTTTTAATCTGCCGTTTCTTGGACGGCAAGACCATCGTTTCACGCCGGTACGCTATTCGTAATCCTACTCAGTCACAGCACTCAACATAGTCATTTCTATCCTTCCTTACAATTACTTACACCCAGGAACGAATGTGCACCGGCACTGCACGAGACAAGTCAGTGGAGTTGCCAGCCACAATGTAATGACGTATTGGCCAAGCTTTCATGGGGGATTAAATTAATTGCACGCCAAGATTGTTCCTAAAAATTGTGTTGGTCTTTTGGTATAGCTAACATGCCTTCTCTCCTTTCATCAACAAATTAAAACAGTTTCCAAGAAATTATTAGAGAACCCTCAAAGTCACGAGAGCCACAGGAATGCAACCCTGACCAGGAAGCCTCCAGTGACATGACTGAGGTAGATAAGTGGATTCCACTTTCTTTTTCTCTTTTATTGCTAATGGTACACTGTTTGTAGGGATTGGTGTTTTGGTTCAAGTAGCAAGAAGTCTGTCCTGCAATATGCCCCCTTCCTGTCATCTGTGATTGAACTGAGAGAACTGTGAGAAAAGCTTCCAGGAGATGACTCTCAGTTCAAATTGTGGAATGCGGAGATAGCTCACCAGTCTTTTGACAGACATGTTGAAAAGCTAGCTAACGAATTTCTAAACCAGGTCAATTATATTTATTCTTAGTTAGTACCATATCATCTCGCATTCGCAATGTCCTATTGTCCCCTCTTGTATTACAAACAGTCTTGAAACTTGCTACTCCTCGACACCCCTTGGTTTGGAAGAACCGGGGCACAAAAATAAGTGTTAATTCACATATTTCCACCGTGTACTTCTGGATCTCCCAAAAGAAGAAAAGAAGTACTTTCTTTGGTACAAATTTTATTTTTCGTGGGAGAAATTTTAGTTATCAGTTTCTAGTTGCTAAATGTGAGTTCTGTTTGGTTAGAGAAAAAAAAAAAACCTGGAACATGCGCTGCAAGCGTTTGCTCCAGCCAGTAGCTGTTGCATGTCTAACACTGTTCGGGCATGGGCTTCAAGCTTATATTGAACAATAGTGACGTTTCAGCATTTTCCGAGGGCTAGAATACAATCACTCATGTGCCTAAGAAATGAAACTGTTTATCATTCTTGCCAAAGTGTTGGAGAGGGTCTATTCCAGTGGTGGCAGAGCTGCGGCTCGCTAGCGGCATGCGGCTCTTTCCGTGTTAAAGTGTAGCTCGCGGCTCCCTCCACTACCCCCCCCCCCCCCCATACATACACGCACCCGCCTTCCTCCAGGTAACAAGAGCACTTACCCAAAAAGAGAAATGGAGAGCTTTTTACATCGAGACAGGTAGCGGTTTGGTAGTCCTGTGCTACTGCTACCTTAAATACAGATGGACTGCTTTTGACTCGGATAGAGTGAAAATAGCTCGAATTTTGTTTATTGCTGTGAAAAGTCCCCCTCCCCCTTTTTCAACTTTTCCTCTTCCATGCCGCTCTTGGAAGTTTTCGTGGTTTGGTTTGCGGCTCTTAAGCCGGGTCAGCATGGCCACCCCCGGTCTATTCTAAGGCTTTTAGATTGGCCGATGGAGCACTTTTCTCATCTTCCGTCCGGCCACATTAAAATCTAACATAGAGACCATATTTCATCAAAGCATGGGCTGCACCATTCTTTGAACAAAAGATTTGAAATCTTTGTGGCCGACGCAGCATTATTATATGTAATTTTTATTGAAGGTGAACTTTTTGGGGGGCTTTTCAAAAGTGCACAGCACTTTCTCTGCACCTGCAAACAAATGTATGTGATATTTTCTCCACTGAGGCCATTAGAGTGAGCTTTTTTTTCCAAAATACATCGATGTTGAATAGCCATCATAGAAGTGGTGAGCGTATTCGTAGGACGAACTGCCACAGTTCGGTCCATCACCTGCCTGCTTAGCAGCTCTACAGGGAGAGCTTGGTCGGGTATTTCCCACAACCCCAGAGCCTTCGGGGCAGCTCTCTGCAGCGGCGTCGCGGACACCTGTAACCCAAAGACGAAAGCGTAAGCGTTGCTCTACGGAGAGTTCAAGCACCACCGCAGAACAGGCTCTGCATGCAGCTGCCAATAACCTGCGCACCTCTGGTTGCCCTCCAGAGCACAAGGACGAGATTGGACAGGCTCTTTATGCACCTCCGCTTATACGTAAAGAAGTATAAAGTAGAGAGGCGACTGCAGTTTTTCCGGTCACTGACAGATTTTGCGCATGATCTGGCCATCGAAGAGTCAGATGAGGACAAGAAAACGAGCAAAGAAGTGGGGGAGAGGCAAGAAAGTGAAAGAGAGGAAGGAGCGAGACAAGAGAGGGAACAAAAAGAGAGGGAAGCATCAGAGGCACTTAAGAGAGAAGAAAGGCTCGAACAGTCGCTTGGGCTTGAACGATTCCCAGAAAACGATTCTCTGTAAACGTAAAAAAAAAAATAATTGAAACGAAAATTCTTGTGCTCGCTGAGGTGGCATTCATCCTAATGGCTAATATGTTTTCATTGCAGTATCTAGCACTGATAACTCATTTTTTAAAGTCCTTTATTAAAATAGAAGCTAACATTTTGTATTGCTTGCCCCCTTAAAGTCGCAATCAGTACTAACGTTCGCACAACATATCCCTTTCTTCAGCTATGCTTCAGTAAACAGCTTTCCTTACTCTTTTAGTGCATGGCGTTCATGGCTAAAGTGCTGTGCTATGGGATGAGAGTGTGTGCCGTGGAGTTTTAGCATTCTCTCGAGCCTAGCTTCTTTCGCGAAATTCCTGCTTTACTGTCACACTGCAAGGCTGGGTTCTGGGCTACACAAGGAATGAGGAGTACAATATAGGATGTTTTTGCAGGAATTGTGAAACATGTAACTTAATCTATGAAACAAAATTGCTACTCAAGCTTTTCCACTGTTGCTATATAGCACAATTGTTTCCTCAAATGCACGGGCAAGGTGTGTAATTTTAAAATACTGTATTGTCTTTCAAAAAGTGCATGACCACAAGTGCTGAAGAGCAATGTTGCTGCTCGGGATTAATTTGCATGCACCTTGGTCTCCTGCCGAGCGACGCTCTATTGGTCCGTACGTTTAATTCATTGTAAGCATCGGTGGTGCGTTGTGTCTTGGCGTGCCTCTCCCTCAGTTGCAGGTGCAGGCGCAGGCGAGGGCAAGGTATTCAAGTCTGGTACACCAGCTGCTATATCCTTGCTGGTGTTGTTACCTTCACTGTTCCCCACATTTTCCACACCTCCTTACCCATTCCCAGACTGGCTTGTTGATGCCAGATCCAGAGTAGGTGCGGGTTTCGGCAGAGCCTGGCTTCTAGGGAGCGGGTCCATATCACATGAGCGAATGACGTTTTAGCGAACAGCGACATTTGAGCGAATCGACGCTTTAGCGAATAACGGGGGCGCGCGTTAACCCATCCGCCTAGCTGCGCTTACGCCGCTTCGCGGCGACAGTCTGCGGCGGCTCATTACAAAAATGTGAATCCATTTGGCCCACCCGAAAACGCCGCTTCGCGGTGTCCAACTATTCGCTAAAGTGTCATTCGGTGAAACGTGGGCGTTCGCTAAAACGTCATTCGATCAAGTGAGTGCCTCCCCTGGGGGGTGCGTCACCCACGTGGTGAATAGGAGACAGCTTCACAATGGAGTTCTCACATAAATCAATCTAATTATTCTGAAGGCACAGGTCAGCAATGAAATGTTTGCATTCGGCCATATACTCTTGGAAGGTATGAAGCTGCACGAATTCTGCCAGTTGTTAGGGGTGCTTGCACTCGCGAACCAACAGGCATGCAGGGAACGCAAGAAGTTGCCTGGCCGAGCAGCAGTCTTGTTTCAAGGTTGCGGCTGAGACTTTGTTTCGAGAAGATTGCTAAAGGCATCACAAGTGAATGAATCTGCTCTAATGTACCTACCCCGCTGTTTCTCTCACCTTACTTAAGCCCTCGGGTCCTGTTTCAGGAAGGAGACCACATCAAGCACATTGCCAGGGCAGGTCTTTCTGCAGGGTAGAGAAAATGCAGACTGCCTGTAGGTCTTTGGTACGTCCCAGTCAGCCCTATGCAACATGTGTCGCTGTTGGTCCAACTGCCAGGCTGCACTTGACAAATTGTACGAACGACAGGAGTTGCGCCTCGGGCTTTCCAAGCTCGCCTACGTAACCACAACAACCGTGCCACGGAGCGGCAAAGGGGCAAAGTTTGCTCTTGATAAGTGATGATTGAGACACAGGAGACGTATGGACCCATTGTTTGACGACAACCGTTTGCACATTGGTGTGGCCTTGAGAAAGGTCGTTTGGAGAGGGGTGTGCTAATCCTTCCGCAAGGGTGGCGTCAAGTAGTATGGCTAGAACAGGCACTGGGCGTGACAACTCGGTGCCCGATATACTAAACTGTTTCCATCGTAGTATATCGGCCATCCAGTTGATACGTCCTATGCTCCCTCTACCCATGCCACTTGGCACTTCCCTCGTGGTGATTATTGCACAACAGGACCGGAGGTGGCGCTGTATGGCTTCCGGGCTGAAAAGAGAGGTGAGGAGTGGTGAAATATTACTGCTCATACGCTAAAGAAAACACAAAATGAATACTTTTAAATGTACCATGAAGGCATCCTAATTTGGTATAAAAGAAGGTGTTTACGGACGCCTTAGGGTCCTGGCATTCCACTAAACTTTTAGAACAAGCATTCAGATCAATTTTTTTCGTTTTCGCCTCTGCAAAGAGAAGCGACGTCGAGGAGCACTTTGATGCCTTTATGGTCCTTTAATAGCATACATTTCGTGTTTTTTGGGGTATTGGCAGTCATATTTCACCACTCCTCACCTCTCATTTCAGCCCGGAAGCCATTAAGCGCCACCTCCTGTCATGCGGTGCAAGAATCACCACGAGGGTAGTGCCAGGTGGTATCGGTAGAGGGGGCACAGGACGCGGCAACTGGATGGCCGATATACTAAGATGGAAACATTTTAGTATGTCGGGCACCAAGTTGTCACGGCCAGTGCCTGTTCTAGCCATACAACTTGACACTACCCTTGTGGGAGGGTTAGCACACCCCTCTTCAAACGGCCGTTTTCAAGGCCACACCAATGTGCAAAGGGTTGTCGTCAAACAATGGGCCCATACATCTCCCGTGTCTCAATCATCACTTATCAAGAGCAAACATTGCCCCTTTGCCGCACCGTGGCACGGTTGTTGTGGTTACGTAGGCGAGCTTGGTAAGCCCGAGGCGCAACTCCTGTCGCTTGTACAATTTGTCAAAGGCAGCCTGGCAATAGGACACATAGCGACACATGTTCTATAGGGCTGACTGGGATGTACCAAAGACCTACAGGCATTCTGTATTTTCTCTACTCTGCAGAAAGACCTGCCCTGGATGTGCTTGATGTGGTCTCCTTCCTGCAACAAGACACGAGGGCTCAAGTAAGGTGAGAGACCGCGGGTAGGTTCATCAGAGCAGATTTATTCCCTGGCAATCTTGTCGAATCGAAGTCTTCTGCAGCAACCTTGAAACAGGACTGCTGCTGGGCCAGGCTACTCGTTGCTGTACCTGCATGCCTGCTGGTTCGCGAGTGCAAGCACTTCGCCATCAAAATGGAGCCCCTGGAAAACTGGCGCAATCCGTGCAGCTTGATACCTTCCAACAGATGCTGCCGAATGCGACCATTTGATTGCTGACCTGTGTCTTCAGGGCAATTAGATTGATTTATGTTAGAACTCTATTGTGATGGCTGCCTTCTATTCACCACGTGGAAGACGCGCTTCCTTGCAGTCAGGCTCTGCCGAGAGCCCGCACCTAATCTGAATCTGGCCCCCACAAGCCAGTCTGGGAATGAGTAAGGAGATGTGCAAAATGTGGGGAACACTGAATGTAACAACACCAGCAAGGATATAGCAGCTGGTGCACAAGACTTGAATGCCTTGCCCTCGCCTGCGCCTGCACCTGCAACTGAGGGAGAGGCACGCCAAGACACAACACACCAACGATGCTTGCAATGAACCAAACGTAAAGACCAATAGAGCCCCGCTCGACAAGGGTCCTAGGTGCATGCAAAGTAATTCCCAGCACCAAGATTGCTCTTCAGCACTTTTGGACATACACTTTTAAAAAGACAATACAGAATGTTAAAATTACACACCTTGCTTGTACATTAGAGGAAAAAATTGTGCTATATAGCAAGTGGAAATGCCGGAAAAAAAATGGTGCGCAGAAAAGGTACTTGGCACGAATCGGTGCAAATGTCCTTGCACTGGTGCGTTGGATAGTCAGTAGGCTCGTTCGATTTACCTGCACCTCCTGCACCGGTGCACAAAAGTGTAGGTCAGTGTACTTCCGGTATGTGTATTCAGATACAACCAGAAGTACACCGCCCTACACTTTTCTCCACTGGTGCAGGTAAATTGTACAAGCCTTGTATAACTGGTGTGTTAGATGGACAAGAAATCTTTATAACACTGCATGTAAGCACAGAGGTAAAGGGAGGCAACGGAATCCTGGAAGTAAGATATACAATGCCATAGGGAGTAAATTTGTCGCATGAATAGCAGCTTGAACCGTGAACGGCTTGATAATACGTCAAATGTCTAAGCTACGATGCACCTATATTATATCTTAATTTTCTGCATAAAGGGAGAAACTTGTAATGCTCCGCGAAGAAACTAAATTTTTTCACCATGATCGTTGAGGTAAAATCGAGCATAGAAGAGAGCAAAATGGCTAAAAATGAGAGTACATGATGACGTTTGCTGTGATAACGGAAGGTTCATAACAGATCGCAGCACTGAACCTCTCGCTTACACTGCATAGTGTTGTTAGTATTAGAACAGTTGCGACGAGTTAGTACAGTGAAACCCGTTTAGAACAAACCCACGTACAGTGAAATATTGTCAATATCGAACTCACGAAAAATTTAAATAAAAATGCATGTAAAAAGCACTTTTTGTAACGAACAACACATAGGCTATATCAAACGTTTTCCCCCAGGAAGGCTTACAAAAACGCGCAAACAGTCATCTTCTAGCCTGCTCCACCCCCCACCCCCCCACCCCCCCCCCCAAAAAAAAAAAAGAAAAAAAGTTGGAAAGGTAGAAAATTTTAAAAGCTCGAGCCACAAATGAAATTGAGCGAAGGAAAGAAATAAAAAAAAGACACTGTGCGGACGCACCGAAAAAAAAAGCCTTTTCGCCCAAGGCGGTTGCCCGCGAAGAGAAGCGATTCAGAAGGTGAAAGCTACAAAAACAAAATCTGCACAAAAAAAATTACAGCGCGTTGTGCCAAGGCGGAAGCGAAGAGGTGAGAAAGAAACAGAAACTCTCGCCTTACAACGAATGCATCGTGGAAGTTTGTTGTAAAGGTTTTTTTTTATCGAACTACTTGCTATGTCAGACTGATCGTAGCGTTTCCTGCTGTTTGTTATAAACGGGTTTGACTGTATAGCATGGAACTTCTCATAGTGTCACGCGGCGAGATCCAGGGGAAACCTAATCATATTGCCATGACACTTCTCCCATCGTCGAGCATAAAGAATTTGCAAAAACCGGATGTACTTTTAACCTCGAAGGGACTCATGGCCACTGGTGATCGGTTCTAGATTCCGGAAGCTGAGGCTAGGATTTTCGTGGCCAGCAGCCTTCTGTCTTTTTGCATCTTGTGCATCATTACAGTCAATGTTTGCAGGACGTGCATATGAACTGGACATAGGTACGCCTTCCTCGTCATCATATGTCTTCACGCAGTTGTGAAGCAAAACACCCGACCAGACAAAGTTGTCCACCAAGCTTAGGTCTCCTTGGATCGCTTGTCGAAAGAGCCTCTATCGAGCAGCTAGGATGCCGAACGCATTTTCAGAGATGCTTCGAGCCCTGGACCGTCTGTAGTTGAAGCACTGTTTTGGCAGGTCTAGAGCCTCTCCGCGAAAAGGCCGCATGAGATTTTTCATAAGGAGAAATGCCTCATCTATAACTAGAACAAAGGGCCTTCTGCCAGCATGACGAGGGAGTGCTTTTCGACAAGGGAGCTGGAGAGTCCCCGACATCATTTTCTGGCCAAATGGGCACTCTCTGAACAGACCACTGTCGTTCCAGCTGCCATAATCACCGATGTCAACCATCACACATTTGTAGCTTGCGTCAACCACCGCCAATAGGATGCTACTGTGTGTTTTTGCTGTTAAATGTTTTTGATCCACGCCCTTCCACTGCAATGTGTTTCCCATCGATTGCACCCACACAGTTTGGGAAGTTTCAGTGCTCACTGAAACCTTGCGCAATTTTTCCCCACAACTCTTGAGTTAGGACAGGCATATACAGAGGCCCTAGTACTTTCCGCAGCGCCGCACTTGTTTCCCGCACGTTTTGGCTTGCGAATGAAGTACTGTGGCCGTAGCTCATTGCCACCGACTTTTGGGACGAGCCTTGGGCCAGGTACTTAAAGTATGAAAATGCAGTGCAAAAATATTGAGTACGGAACTACATGGCCAGTTATAACAATAATCTTCCAAACACTTCACAGTAAATATCTATCCCAAAAGTTTTAGCAAAATGTGTGTACCTTCAGAGAAGATGTATAGATAAGAATACATGTTTTAGGCTGATCGCACCGTAGCACCTGAGGGAGAGGCTACTGTGCTATCCTTCCTAACCTCGGACGCGTAATGAACAAGGTTTAACAAAAATGTATGTTGAGGTAAAAGGAGCTGCCATACGCCCTTTTCAAAAGTGTACGCCATCTTGTAGCTTTTGCGGCAATTATTTGATTCCAAAATTCCTTGATCACATGCTTCGTGCTTTTGGCGTGAGCTTGACTCGGCTTGCATTGAAAAAAGTGCTGCATCAGCGATCGGCGAGGACTTGGATCCAATCATGGGCATTTCGCTCAAGAAATGACGACCACTAACATTGCTGGATAGGGTTTTTAAAAGGGTCTATTCTGGTTAACAATAAAGGCAATCTGGACGATGGGCACTGTTACAGTTTTGAGCTATAAGGTATACCATTAAAGATTCTTATGATGAAAATATTTCATTTTTCTAGGACATTAGAAGCCATATCACACATATTTTAAATATGTTCCCACGGTATAAAAAATATCCCATTTGTGTGTTTTGATGCATTTAATTAAGCATATTATTCTTCCATTTCGGAGTTTGCCATCTTGGAAATAGAACCAAATTGAATTTGGATAATTGTCAACTTTCTGGTGCTTGGTAGTAGAGCTATCACAAAATCAAAGAGCCACAAGAGGCCTAATGCAGCGCAAAGCATCTTGGTAACCCATTGCCCACGGTTTCAGTCTCGTTTGCCAACCTCAATTCAGGACACCCCACAACACCAAAATTGAGTGTATGCAGTTACTAATATGTGACTCTCCCTTTTCTTTGCAGATGCAGTGACACCATGGCTTGTCATCGAACAGAACTATTTATGTTTTCTGCTCAATGTACCTGGATAAATTGGCGTTGTAGCCTTGCCAACAATCAAGACGAGGAAACAGTGACGTCGCCAGGTGGAACCAGCACTCTCGCTAGCAGTTTATGAAAATGCGCCGTGACGTGAAGGAGAGGTTGCATGCAATACTGATTATATATCGTTTTTTTTGCGCAGAGAAAGCTTGCTTTAGTACAAAGTGGCCTTTCATGGGCTATTAATAAACTATCACGAGACTGGACCGCATTCATTATTAAGTATAATTGGTCTGCTGACGGGGGGTGGTCAGAAGCGGACTTAGCTCCTTGCTGGCCCCCACCCCCTACTCCCCATGATCAGAGACCATGGGGAGCAGTAGTGGGGGAAATAGCCAAGTTTGTACTTTTTTCATAGTAGCTAGATTTGAAGCTAGAATCTTGAAAATAGCTAGTTTCAAAGTTTAATATAAAAAAAAAAGAAATCAATTTTGGGAGCGGCCACAAATTAGCCGATCACAAACTTCTGCTGCCCCTACGCAGTTGCCTACTCTGCCTATTGGTATGTCCGCTCCTGGCGGTATGGCTTCAGAGGCTGCTGCACATCTTTCAGACGCTTTTTGTTTTTTTGGGGGGGGGGGGGGGTGGTAGCCTGAAAAAGAGGCGCTACTCTAGGCTGCAACGAAGGAACTAGACTCCACTCCTCGAGGTGCAGATGCCGCTCATATTAGTTTCTTCGATGCTATACACTGCTGTCTCAAGATGTTGGCGACATATTAAATAGGCAACTGGCTCACCTTAGAAAGACAATCAGCCTTTCTGATGCAGAAATGGCGTTGCCAACGTTGGTGGTCTCCTTTGTCTGAAGCGGACCTACAAGATCAAGGAAACGCTGAAACCTTGAAATAAAAATTTGCTACAACTTTACACGCAGCTCACTTTAAAATGTCCAAAAACTTCATGCACATATACATGCACACATACAGGATGTTTTTATTAAGAATACGAAGGATTTCAGAAAAATGAACACTGAAAATAGAACACTGATTTCTTTCGAATAAAACTGTACACCATGGCAGAACAGATGCTGCATATTTTGGAGAATGACAAAAGATCTTTGCTGACAATCAAAGTTGAAGCAAATATTTAAATGATTATTTTACAGACATTAGTCAATGAATTGCCCAACTGCCACTTTACACTCTGTGCCAGACGTCCGCTTCAGCAGATAATGTTATCCCGAAGCTGTTATCATCAGTGAAGAGTGCATTCGTACGAGGGTCTTGCTGTATCAATATTGCCGCGCGCCAAGTAGGCAGCGCGGCCGTGGCCTAACGGTTATCGCGCTTGCCTCCCACGCGAAGAGCCAGGGTTCGATTCTCGGGAGTTACGCGTCATTTTATTTATTCTTGCAGTTTAATGTTCTGGTGAATTCGAGAACTCTGTCGTCTGTTCGAGATGCGAATGTTCTAGTCGCCGTACCTTCTAGGTCGATTGTTCCAGAAGCCAACGCGTGTACATAAGGGGCTCCGCGTGCCGATCTGCAGTGAGTTTCGCCCCAGCCTTCGACCCTGCTGTCACACCGACTTCGACACCCGCGACGCTCTGCTGTTATCTTCTGTCTCCTTTTTATTTTCTTTTGGGCACAAGTTCGCCCCATTAAACGTTTAGTTTATTCAGTTATTACCGCCTCATCACTTGTCATTCGTGACATCTTGGTGGAGGTACGGGCTACGCATGCCCGTTTACCGCACCGCTACGAGGGCCCGCAGTGCAAGTCCGACGCAAAGCCCCCGAGGATTCAACGAAGAGAGGACCGAAACCCGATTAAGTCGACGCAACCTAGGCCTACTCCCGGAACTTGTACCACTGCCGGACAGGACAAAGAAGCGACCAAAGCCGACGATGAACACCACGTCGCAGCCAGACGGAACGCCACCGACGTCCAATGTATACGTGCAGGCCCCACCAAGGACGCCACCGAATTTAAGTGGCAATCTTCATGAAGATGTGGACGACTGGTGGGACCATTACGAGCGCGTCGCACGGTTCAACGAATGGGGTCCTGAGCAGAGCCTACGAAATGTCTACTTCGCTCTGGAAGGCACTGCACGCACCTGGTTCGAGAACCACGAAGCGTCAATTTCGTCGAGGCAAGACTTCCAGGCGGAGCTACCTCGCACTTTTGCCAGACAGCAGCGACGTCAGCGGGCCGAAGAACTTCTTCACGCAAGAAGCCAAGGGCCAAACGAGAGCGTCACAAGTTTCGTCGAGGACGTTCTCTGCCTCATAAATCGCGCCGACCCAAACGCTCCGGAAGAAAAGAAGCTGCAGTTCCTGATGCAAGGAGTGAAAGAAACCATCTTCGGAGGCCTCGTCCGCAACCCGCCGACCACCGTCGAAGTCTTCGTCATGGAGGCGACCAACATCGAGCGCGCCCTCAACGCGCGCGCTTCCCATTACCAACGACATCCAGGCGTCGCTGCATCCATCCTGTTTTGCGACGAGATCTCCCCCGTAATCCCGGACATCCACGAAATTATGCGGGACGTCGTCCGGGAGGAACTCAGCAAGTTGCTGCCAGTCTCGAGTCGTCCAGCGACACTCTCCATCGCCGAGGTTGTGCGCGAGGAAGTCAAACGGGCGGTACAACCTGAAATTCCCATCAACGTGACGACCCCAGAAGACCCGACGTTGAGCTACGCCGCCGTCGCCCGTCGACCGCCGAATGCTCCCCGCCAGGCCCCGGCGCCACCCCGAAGAGACGCCGAAACGTCGCAGTATCCACGGCGTCAGGAGGAACCAGCGCACTACGTCCGCCCGGAGCGACCCTTGACGAGGAAGACCGATGTGTGGCGAACGGCCGACCGACACCCGCTCTGCTACCACTGCGGGGAAGCCGACCACATCTACGGCGGCTGCCCCCACCGCCGACTTGGGCTGCGTGGTTTCCACCGGAACGACCCACGCCCGAGGTACGGTGGACGCCCTCGCGAAATCGAGGAGTACCTCCGGCGCTCGCCCTCCCCAGTGTCGTCTCTCCGCAGTGAAGCCCGCTCCCCATCGCCACGACGTTCAGCGTCCCCAGCGCCACGACACCGCCGAGAGAGCCTGTCTACCCTGCGTCGCCGTGAAAACTGAGTGCGGCAACTCCTGGAGGTGACGTTGCCGAAAACGACGGAAACGATCAGCCTCCAAGAACGCCGAAGCGCTCCAACTCTCCCGACACCCCGCATCGCACCGACGGTCTCCAACAACCTAAACGTTGTTATCGACGGCCACGACGCATCGGC
>JABSTQ010002591.1:0-25664 GCA_013358835.2 Ixodes persulcatus | reverse complement strand
ATGTCAACGGCGAAGGTAGCTTGCACTACCATCGACAATTGTTCCTGCTAGGGGGGGGGGGGGGGGGGGGGTGGGGGGGGGAGGGGGTCTTGCACTACGCGTCTGTGCGATTGGTTCCGTCGGAGAGATAGGAGTAGGAGGACACAGGCACCGAGCAAGAGGAGGAGGTTTTTGGATTCTTACAGTCTTCACAGATTGGGAGGCTTGCTGGCCGAAGGGCTCGGTGTTGCGTTACGCAGCGGACCTCGTCTTGAAGGAGTGCTAGGCTTTGTTCAAGCTTGGCTAGGGTAGGCTCAGGGATGTCGAAGGAGCGGCGAGGACGCTCCTTCGACATCCACTGTTCCGCCGGACAGCCGTACTGTACGATGGGCCGCCGGAAAGAGGGATGTCATGGATAGAGTAGTGAGTGTTGTCGCTTTCTCCTTCAAGGAGAGTGAGGTGGTTGAACGTGGGGACTCCTGCCGTAGAATACATCAGATCGAAATGGACGGACGCTCGACACACCGCCATACTAAATTATGCAATCGCGAGGAGACGGAGGGCCCTGGAGGGTGAACAGGCACGTACGTCCCGAACCCATGTAGCCAGCGGAGATTACCTGATGTGACGAGCATGCCAAGGAGGAAATTCATTCTTCCGGTGTTTTACCAGGGTCCACGCCGATCACAACGTAGCGAGAAAGGTTAGATCCCGATATCAAGTAAGCTTCCACGGGCACACGGCGTTCGTTTAGGTGGGCATTTCCAGCAGTCCTTGAAGTCGGTGGACCTCCGCAAGGGTATGCACCTAGATGGACGCAGAGTTTGGGCCTTGTGAATAGCATAGCCATGAAAGCCTTTAGCCGTTGGTCCGAAGAGTTCGTGTGAATGCGGCGATCATACCGGCTGTCTCTGCCGGATGAGGTTATACCACGACATCCACCTGTTCCATTTTCTCCTCTCGAGCACCTCATCTGGACGAGCCCGGGCCTTCAAGGGACTCCTACAGGTAGCTTGAAATAAACGGCATCACACACACAAAACAACTTGATTGGTTGACACGGCTAAATTAGGTCACATCTAACAATGAGGCAAGCGGACAGAAATAATCAGCAACATAAAAATAGATTTTTTAAATGATATAAACAGAAAATCAAATTAATTTTACTTAATATATTGATATGTGCATCATAAACGAAAATTCTGCTTTAACGTGTTTGCGCCTGTACCGGGACGTCTTTTAAGCTCACATATTTTGGACGGCAACACAACCAGCGAAAGTGCCGCATAAAAACGTTGTCTTGATCCCACAGGTAAAATATTACACACGGAATTATTTTCAAGGCTCTCTTTAGGATTTATGTGAACTCTGCAGTTTTTTTTATCTTCTTTAGGAATACGGGTAAAAACTGAGGTAAAAAACGAGCGCCCGTTGCGACGCCACAGTGGCGAGCTTAGGCTGGAATATTAGTGGGTACACGCAAAGCTAGCTGCTGTTGTACCAACTCACTGTACGAACGCAAGAGCGGACGCGAACGCCGAACGCCGGCGTACGACGTTTGTGTTCCGACAGAAAGTAGATGGATTTTTTACCCGCTCAAAATAATCATTTTCGGCGGAGTGGTAGAGTGTCGAGCTCATGACATGAAGTCGTGGGTTTTACTGCCGTCGGAATGCCGTTCGGCATTTCGTTATTTCTTCTTCAATTACGCATCCTTTTACAGAGATGACCATTTGAAGTACATGGTGCAGATTTTGTGACGAATTCCATGGCGTTCCGCAGTCTCTCCTTGGGGCTCTCAGCCGTTAAACAGATACTGCTTAAAAAACAATATTCTTGGTGTACTGCCCAACATACTCCACGCGTCATCTTTAAACGTGCGCAAGTAGGTGCTCAAGTAGGTGCGCAAGTAGGTGTTAATAGAAAAGCTAGTTGGAAAGGAGACGTACTATTCAGGATACTTCGTCTGCAAAAATGATTTCTTTGTTTAGTCTTTGTAAACCTCCACGGATGGATGGAGTATGTGTATTAATAAAAAAAAAAAAACAAGTTGAAAAGGACACGTGCGTAGCAGAGCATTTCATCTACAAAAATGATTTTCTTTGTTTAGTGTCTGTAAACCTCCACGTGTGACTTTGAAAAGCATGCCCCGGGCAACAGGTCATACTGGTGATGTTTGTTATCACTGTCATTCTACGTTTTCTGATCTACGTTGACACAAAAAAAAAAAAAGCAACTACAACCTAAAGTTTTGCTCTAAATTGAGCATGATTACCTCCGGCACTCAGAGTACAAGCAGCCTTTGTGAAAGATGCCCAATATGACAGCAATGTTAATGAGTTTAATAGTCGTCACTGCATTCTTGACTCCGCGTTGCGCCGGAGCCAGCCCGTTTTATCCTGAGCTCAATCCAGTGCTCGGCAACTACCAGAACGCTTCTTCGGTATGGCGCATGCTTGCTGACAAGCATGCGGCATATGTTCTTTTGTGCACTCTTATACCCCTGCTTCACACGCGATTGAAAGGCCTGCAGAAAAGCTCGATTGAAAGTCGGTCAGCGCTCCCTTATGATCATAAAATGTAGATTCAACGATTTTTTAGATGATGTTTGTTTGCTGAAAGGTTTATAACAACCGATTATTGAAGGTCTTGCATGTAGACTCCCAACGGTGCTCTCGGAACACCAATAATTGATTTTTAAAAGTTTGGAATGCTTCTTAACGGAGTTCTCGCTCCAAGAAATTTATCAGTTCGTCCGTCCGTCGGTGCATACCTCCACAAACTTTAGTGCAGAAATTAAGTTCGTCTCGAGATCGAACCGTGTCGCCACCGTGCGGCCTAAATTGGAAACACGCGAAACCGGGGACACCGCCGTGCGTCGTCTGCTACGGGCGCACATTCAGAAACATGGATCTCTACGACTCAAGAGTGTTTCCGGCTGAGCTGAGCCTTTCTCATTAAACGCTTCTTGTTTTTGTTGTCGTTTTTTCCAGCTAAGAGTTTGTTTTATTGTATCGTTTACATGCGTGGAAATTCAGCAAAGCGATTATTATTATTTATTTATATTTCATAATACTATCAGTCCCCCAGCGGGGACTATGAAAACACGGATGCTTCTATAATTTTGTTTGTGGTTTGTGTACAACCGCTGGTCCCACATATTTTTGTTATCTCGCACAAACCATAGATTTAATAAAACATTGAACGTTGATTGGAGCTGTGGTTTGATTAAAAAATTAACCAGACTGATCCTCAACAGCAATTCAACTCCCCACCAAATTTAGCGGAAAATTGAATTACTGTTGAGGTAACGTGACGTTAATTTTCCGGCTAAATCTAGAGGAGAAACAGAATTTGTTCATAAGTACCGAAACCCTCAGACATCTCTCGCGAACGTTCCGAGAGAACAACGAGTACCGCTACCAGGACTTTGTGAGTGACGAAGCGGGGCTCAATTTAAGTGCCCTGTTCGAACAGCCATTGGTGGAGATGCAAGATATTGCAATAAGAAAGCACCGCCGTGGTAGCTCGGACCACGGGTCGTCATTCGAACACGGGCCCGAAGTTCCAGCCAGGATAACCAGGAAGCGGCGGAAATGTTCTACTCCCGTTCCCGAGAAACGAACGCTCACACGGAGCCTTCGGCGCAAGACGTGTAACGTGAAATCTTTCAAATTTGGCCGCTTGGAGCTGCAATCTGCGAAAATGGTAGGCTTTTCTGTCTCTAGCGGCATCCAAGATGTGGTGCTTCTCGGGAACGACCATCGCCAAAGAACATTCTGGGATCAGGCCGTCGTCGACAAGACCTTTCCTGGTCGAGATGGGAAAGTGTGTGCCAGCACGGTCCGACTCGGAAGGGGCGTGAAGATAAGAAGGCCCATCCAGCTTCTTTACCGTCTAGAGATTCCGGCAAAACAGTCAGTCTGATTTTGTTGGGTGAGAGGATGTTGGAGAATGGCCACGAGACGACGAAGAAGGGGGCAACGGGGTCACGCGCAGAAAAGCCGCCATGTTCTCACTCTGATAAACCGCTACCATCACGTCGATCGGGTCGTACTTTCTTCAGATCCCGAACAACAGTCAAACAAAATCAGATTTCAAGCTTTTATAGCTGCCATACAAGCAAACTATTACATTTTATATTTATATTACCTAATGAAGCACTGCAATAGCTAGCTAGAGAAAAAACAATCAGCCAAATAAAGGGTGGTTTTATTTAGAAAATGGATTTCCAATTTGCCAATATTGTGAAATAGTCCTTGCTTTACGAGAATACACTGTCCTTTCTTTTTTACACACAGCGTTCAATTTGTTATCAATAAAAAGAGTATACTCTTAGCTTTTGTTAGGATATCCCAATAGGTCACACGGAAGACCTGGTCAAACGTTGACAAATATTGTCAAAGGACACATTTTGACAATATTTAAAACAAAAGTGAAGATCAAGAATCACAATAAAATTAGTGACCATAAATAATCCCTATTCCGAGAGTGACCAAATACGTTACACTGAACTACCAAAAAAGGGCAAAAAGCAGAAGGAGTGAAACATGACACCTCCGACAGGCGAGAGAAAGGTCAGTTTGCGCCTCGGCTGCTTAAAATGTCCATAACTCGGGAGCAAAAAATCGCCCGAACTTGTGGTTTGTACTCCCTGTCACAGAAGAGATCTCCCCAAAACATATATTTTATGACTGGAAGGAAGCCCCGAAAGACGGGGACAAAAGAAGTAGGTAACAACGACACCTGGCGCTTTAGTAGGTACAACGACACGAGGTAACAACGACATGAACAACCAACTAGCCCAACTTAACATTCTGTTGCATATGTCGTAAAAATTAAAACTTCGACCCCAAATTCGTGCCTGAGTTGAGATGAAATCACCCATATGTATATGCACTGCATATCTGTTTTAGATTAGAAAATATCACAATTACGTATCACGTTCGGTATTTCAACCTCAAAGCCGAAAGCAAAAGGCCCCAGAGGAATTTTCTAACGATCTGCATTCCCCCGTATTGAGAGGAAGTAAGCGCTGGTGCCCGCACTTGTGAATACAGACTTCTAAGTAACTTTTTTAAGTACATCACTACAAATTTTATTAATGTTTATGGTTGGATATTGAGGTAACTGCTAACGATAAGTAGAAAACCTTACATAAGCCAAAAAGTCTGCTCAGCAGAGCGCCTGTGCGAAGTCCCGCTCAAAACGCTCATAGCACGAGATTCGAGTCTCAATAGCGGCCATACAAACAATATATTAAAATTTCTGTCGGTAGTTACAGATATACTGCTATATTACCTAACTATGAATAAAAAATAAAAGAAATAAAAGGTTGGGTTTTTCAGAAAATCGACTTCAAACTTGCTAGTTTTTCGAAATATCCGTTTTTCAGGCACATGTAGCTCATTATATATTTATTGCACAATATTGAAATTACACTCAAACGAAAGAACTGAATTGGAGCTTTACGGTGATGTAAAGATAAAAAAAAATATGTTGATTAGGTCAGACAGCACAGCTTGCTGAACTTCGTCAATTATCTTCGCAGAGAGGCGGTTTGACAGATAAAAAAAAAATACATTAAGAATGTTATGACCTAGAGGAATAATTAGCATACAAAAGCCTATGTCGAGTGTTCCAAAAAAGTTATATTGATGTAGCGTAAAAAGTAAGGAAAAGGGATGGAGTGAAATATGGCACCCACGATGGCTTGAAAAACAACAGTTTCCACCTTGGCCGCTTCAACGGTCCATAACTTGACAACCAAAAATCCAATGAACTTGCCATTTGCGTATTCTTTTATTATAGGAATTTCAAGATAACATGTATTTAAAAAAAATAAAAGTTCGACACAAGTTTTGTGCCCGAGTTGAGATGAAATCACCCATATATATTTTAAAATTCAGCTAGCTATATCTTAATTCTCTACATAAAGGTGGAAATTAGTAATGCCCAGGGAGGAACCGGATTTTTTTACTATCGTTCTTGAGTTGAAAAAGAGTATAGGGAGGGAGCTGGACGAATGACGAGGCTTATCTCCTTAAACATAAAACAAACCACTCCGCGCTGTGAAACTGAACATTGAGAAATGTGATGCTCAATGTTACAACGCTGACTTTTTTTCAGTTAAGTTATTAGTGAACGTTGCAGGCCCGTTTGAAATCATACATTTATTTATTTCCCTAGGAAAACTAGTAGTTTTCATAGGGAAATAGTAAAAAGTTGCGAAACTAGTAGTTTCACGACTCTTTATTTTGTCAACTCTGTATTTTGTGTGTATTTCAAGTGTGTGTGCTTAACCCAGTGGTCTTTCGAGCTGTTGGTTAGCACAAGGGAAAAAAATAAACATTGATTGATTGATTGATTGATTGGTAGTATGATTTTTTGTGATAGATTTTGTAGTACATGTGGTAAAACTAACTCAGTAAAGTGAGCAAGGAATGTAGATAAAGCTATCTGATACGAATGTATAAGAAAGCTTTATACGTAAGTATTAGAAAGGATGTTTAGGATGTAGGGGCAGAGCTGATATTTAAGGTTCCTGAAATATATGATACAATTAATAGTGAAGTTACTTTCAATAACGTGGTGCAATAACGAAGGTAAATTAAATTTAACCCCCAACATGTAAATAAACATAATTTTTTTCATGTTCCGACATTAAAGTTTATCACAAATGTACGGCCCCGTTGCTTTTTTTTAATATCGAGGAGCGATTGCGTCTGAGTCAAATGTTGTAAGTCAAAACCTTAATTTGTATTAGAAACTCCCATGGAGTTAGGCCTTTATCGTGGAAATACGAAAACCCTTTACGACGGCTGTTTTCAATGCTTAATTTAGAGGAACTAAAAAGCAGCAAACAAAAGTTGTTTTAATAGTCCTCTCATTGACTGTTTTCTGAATTAAGATGTCTCAAAAGCATTTTATTTCAGGAAACAGGCAACAGGAACCTTACGGCTCGTAAAAGTGCGGAGCTGTAGGACCTATGGGCGTTTATTGTTATGCTTCGATCGACGTACACAAAACAAATGTACCATTTAGCGACAGGTTCGTGGTAAATTAGTGTCGAAGATTGCCACACTGATTCTCGAAATTTATTTAAGGGTGTTAAATTAATTCTGCCTTCGATGAGCTGATCAGAACAAGCTCGTTGATGAATCAAATGAAGTGCATTTTGTTTACTGTAAAGTCTTTCATTTTCGCAGCCCCCATATATCCTGACGTGGGCAGCGGGTTCATATTTCCGACCATTAAACTTCGCGAAATATAAAGGCTGAAATTCGCCTCTACAAACTCTAGAAATGTTTGCACAACTAAAGCTCGAGAATTTCGCGGAAATCGCGAAATTCGTGAAAATTAGGGGTTCGCGGAAATTGAGGGTTTTACAGTATGTCATAACTTAAGAAAAGCAATACACTACATAGCGAGATGTGTGGTCCACAAAAATGTGTGCGCTAATAGTTTTGTAGCATTACTTTTTTTCTATATAAATTTTACAGCTGGCGCGAATTTCAGAGCTACCAAACTCCATTCACAATCATAATTTGCGTTAATTTACTTTCTCGTTGTTTTTAACCCTACGATTTTGCTGGAAAAGTAGTAGTTCCGGGCGAAGGACACTTTTCCATTAAAATAACAGACGCCGGTTATAACGCTGTCAAACTCTGTACAATCATAATTTATGTCCTCATTCACTCCATGTATGTTTGTAGCAGCGCGCCTTTGTTGGAAAGGAAGTGGTTCTGAGCGATTGATGCTGACATTAAACTAAAAGGATGTCCTTGCTGGTGCAGCACGTGTCATCTGGAAACACTTGCCACAGGAAATACCAATGCTGAAGTTTGATATATTGAAGCAGGTAAGCTGACTGATTCATTATAAGCAGCCTGTCGGATTTTGTTGACAAATGATGTTATTGTTTCAACAAAAATAACGCTGTTATGCGTTCCTATTTTATGCACATTAGCGCAAACATTATATTTTCATGCAGTAATAAAGAACGAAAGAAAATTCGACCGCTTCTCGTCATTAAACGGTATTTCTTATTGTCTTTGTGAACACCAACGCTTCCACTCATCTAGAGTGCAACACAATTATGGTTTCGTAAGAAGTGAGAGAGTGGAGACGAGCTGGTTCCCTTGTTGTCTTGGTTCATTTCTTTATCTTTCCCATCATAGGGTTTACAAGTATGACAATTAGTTGGCGTGATATGATCGTAACTTCAAGCATGCCTAGGCTTCTGTTCGTTTGAACCGCGCTCCTAAGTGTGCATTTCTGCAATTCACACGTATCTTGATTGAAGATACAGAGGGTTGCACGTTTTTGTTTGCGTTGCAACTATCGATTGGCCCAGCTAACGCTTAAGACTGAATGGATTATAGACAACCTAAATTGTACAGGGGATAATCTGGAGCTGATACTAGTTCCGTCTATTCCAATACAAGGCATTGAACGTTTCGAGTACAGGTCACACATTTCTATTTGGAATGTATCAACTATACTCCGTCTCATCCTACGATGTACTAAAGCCCAATGATACAGGCCGCCGGGTCCAACCACGAGCCTTTTTGAAACCACGTGGTATATTTGCTCCGTCGTACGTAACAGTGCGCCAGGACTCGTCATGCGGTGGCGAGTTTTTCGTCTGCATATCGAGAACTCGCGGCGGCTCCGGCTGCTTGCTGAGTTTTTCCTCTAATTACTTGTCACAGAACGAATAGTTACGACACTCAAGGAATCTCGACTGCTGATCCATATGCGTGTGCTTCGTCCGTATCGCCGTCAGCCTCGTACGCCCCTCGGTTGCCGCTAGGACTAACAGCCTTCCTTGCATGTATTTACTCGTCGGAAGGTCGTTTGGTTAATTTCATCATTTGCCGGAGGCGAAGTCTCCGTATCTCCTTGAACCATAGCCTACGGCATTCATATTCCCGCTGCGCCGGGACAACCGGCGTCAGTAGTAAAGCGTAATCTGTGGGGACAGCGTGGGTGAAAGTTCCTCTCTCTCCCAGCCTAACGCCGCCGTGACATTTGGTATCCCAACGTCTGATCGATTAAAAACAGGCTGCATGAGCGTAACACAGTGCTTGAGTCGATGGATGACAGTGTTTTGCTCTCGGCAAAGCATGCTTGAGCCCGACGACGTGTGCCATCACTACGGGATACAACTCCACTTCACGTGAACGTGGGGATGCTGACCTTGCGCAATTTTCACCTCGCTTTGGCCTCGTCGAACCCTGAGTGGGGTTCCCGAAAGGCCATATATGTTTATTCATGCACTTCCCGTACGAACGTGTTTCTCGTGAGTGTTTAAATTCTCCCCAAAGCACGCGCTCAGCGCTGCTTAAAACATCCATCGATAAGATTTCTGGACAATTTTTCACGCAGCGCTCACAAAACGACACTACAACCTACAAAAAGCAATAAACTGTCATTATTCCCCCCCCGCGCATTTTGCTTCGTTATATTCATGCGATTTTGTAACAGGAATTTCATTAACATGGACAGGTGCTATCATGCAATATGGCTGTCGTTTGTTTCAGTTCTAAGATGTTCTTAATCACCAGACTGAAATCTTGCTTACTTCAGAGTTTTCTGATACTACGCTTGCTTCATATTTTTAGGTGCTGGAATTAAACAATACAGATTTACAATATATCTCACAAAACAGGTTTTATTATCATACCAGACATGGTGTCACATATTGCACCAGCAAGGAACAAATGCGACTGTTGCTTGATTCGGTTCTTGTGAGAGCAAGAGACGCACCAGCCAGTCGTGGATCATGCCGCCTGATCCTGAACCTGCCGCTTGATTCGGTTCTTGAGTGAGCAAGAGACGCACGAGCCAGTCGTGGATAATGCCGCCTGATTCTGAACCTGCCGCTTGATTCGGTTCTTGAGTGAGCAAGAGACGCACGAGCCAGTCGTGGATCATGCCACCTGATCCTAAACCTGCCGCTTGATTCGGTTCTTGAGTGAGCAAGAGACGCACCAGCCAGTCGTGGATCATGCCGCCTGATCCTGAACCTGCCGCTTGATTCGGTTCTTGAGTGAGCAAGAGACGCACGAGCCAGTCGTGGATAATGCCGCCTGATCCTGAACCTGCCGCTTGATTCGGTTCTTGAGTGAGCAAGAGACGCACGAGCCAGTCGTGGATCATGCCGCCTGATCCTGAACCTGCCGCTTGATTCGGTTCTTGAGTGAGCAAGAGACGCACCAGCCATGCAGTCGTGGATCATGCCGCCTGATCCTGAACCTGCCGCTTGATTCGGTTCTTGAGTGAGCAAGAGACGCACGAGCCAGTCATGGATACTGCCGCCTGATCCTGAACCTGCCGCTTGATTCGGTTCTTGAGTGAGCAAGAGACGCACGAGCCAGTCGTGGATCATGCCGCCTGATCCTGAACCTGCCACTTGATTCGGTTCTTGAGTGAGCAAGAGACGCACCAGCCAGTCGTGGATCATGCCGCCTGATCCTGAACCTGCCGCGTGATTCGGTTCTTGAGTGAGCAAGAGACGCACGAGCCAGTCGTGGATAATGCCGCCTGATCCTGAACCTGCCGCTTGATTCGGTTCTTGAGTGAGCAAGAGACGCACGAGCCAGTCGTGGATCATGCCGCCTGATCCTGAACCTGCCGTTTGATTCGGTTCTTGAGTGAGCAAGAGACGCACCAGCCAGTCGAGGATTATGCCGCCTGATCCTGAACCTGCCGCTTGATTCGGTTCTTGAGTGAGCAAGAGACGCACGAGCCAGTCGTGGATCATGCCGCCTGATCCTGAACCTGCCGCTTGATTCGGTTCTTGAGTGAGCAAGAGACGCACCAGCCAGTCGTGGATCATGCCGCCTGATCCTGAACCTGCCGCTTGATTCGGTTCTTGAGTGAGCAAGAGACGCACCAGCCAGTCGTGGATCATGCCGCCTGATCCTGAACCTGCCGCTTGATTCGGTTCTTGAGTGAGAAAGAGACGCACGAGCCAGTCGTGGATCATGCCGCCTGATCCTGAACCTGCCGCTTGATTCGGTTCTTGAGTGAGCAAGAGACGCACGAGCCAGTCGTGGATAATGCCGTCTGATCCTGAACCTGCCGCTTGATTCGGTTCTTGAGTGAGCAAGAGACGCACGAGCCAGTCGTGGATACTGCCGCCTGATCCTGAACCTGCCGCTTGATTCGGTTCTTGAGGGAGCAAGAGACGCACGAGCCAGTCGTGGATCATGCCGCCTGATCCTGAACCTGCCGCTTGATTCGGTTCTTGAGTGAGCAAGAGACGCACGAGCCAGTCGTGGATAATGCCGCCTGATCCTGAACCTGCCGCTTGATTCGGTTCTTGAGGGAGCAAGAGACGCACGAGCCAGTCGTGGATAATGCCGCCTGATCCTGAACCTGCCGCTTGATTCGGTTCTTGAGGGAGCAAGAGACGCACGAGCCAGTCGTGGATCATGCCGCCTGATCCTGAACCTGCCGCTTGATTCGGTTCTTGAGTGAGCAAGAGACGCACGAGCCAGTCGTGGATACTGCCGCCTGATCCTGAACCTGCCGCTTGATTCGGTTCTTGAGTGAGCAAGAGACGCACGAGCCAGTCGTGGATACTGCCGCCTGATCCTGAACCTGCCGCTTGATTCGGTTCTTGAGTGAGCAAGAGACGCACGAGCCAGTCGTGGATAATGCCGTCTGATCCTGAACCTGCCGCTTGATTCGGTTCTTGAGTGAGCAAGAGACGCACGAGCCAGTCGTGGATACTGCCGCCTGATCCTGAACCTGCCGCTTGATTCGGTTCTTGAGGGAGCAAGAGACGCACGAGCCAGTCGTGGATAATGCCGCCTGATCCTGAACCTGCCGCTTGATTCGGTTCTTGAGTGAGCAAGAGACGCACGAGCCAGTCGTGGATCATGCCGCCTGATCCTGAACCTGCCGCTTGATTCGGTTCTTGAGTGAGCAAGAGACGCACGAGCCAGTCGTGGATACTGCCGCCTGATCCTGAACCTGCCGCTTGATTCGGTTCTTGAGTGAGCAAGAGACGCACGAGCCAGTCGTGGATACTGCCGCCTGATCCTGAACCTGCCGCTTGATTCGGTTCTTGAGTGAGCAAGAGACGCACGAGTCAGTCGTGGATAATGCCGTCCGATCCTGAACCTGCCGCTTGATTCGGTTCTTGAGTGAGCAAGAGACGCACGAGCCAGTCGTGGATACTGCCGCCTGATCCTGAACCTGCCGCTTGACTCGGTTCTTGAGGGAGCAAGAGACGCACGAGCCAGTCGTGGATCATGCCGCCTGATCCTGAACCTGCCGCTTGATTCGGTTCTTGAGTGAGCAAGAGACGCACCAGCCAGTCGTGGATAATGCCGCCTGATCCTGAACCTGCCGCTTGATTCGGTTCTTGAGTGAGCAAGAGACGCACGAGCCAGTCGTGGATAATGCCGCCTGATCCTGAACCTGCCGCTTGATTCGGTTCTTGAGGGAGCAAGAGACGAACCAGCCAGTCGTGGATAATGCCACCTGATCCTGAACCTGCCGCTTGATTCAGTTCTTGAGTGAGCAAGAGACGCACCAGCCAGTCGTGGATAATGCCGCCTGATCCTGAACCTGCCGCTTGATTCGGTTCTTGAGTGAGCAAGAGACGCACGAGCCAGTCGTGGATAATGCCGCCTGATCCTGAACCTGCCGCTTGATTCGGTTCTTGAGGGAGCAAGAGACGAACCAGCCAGTCGTGAATAATGCCGCCTGATCCTGAACCTGCCGCTTGATTCGGTTCTTGAGTGAGCAAGAGACGCACCAGCCAGTCGTGGATAATGCCGCCTGATCCTGAACCTGCCGCTTGATTCGGTTCTTGAGTGAGCAAGAGACACACGAGCCAGTCGTGGATAATGCCGCCTGATCCTGAACCTGCCGCTTGATTCGGTTCTTGAGGGAGCAAGAGACGAACCAGCCAGTCGTGGATAATGCCACCTGATCCTGAACCTGCCGCTTGATTCGGTTCTTGAGTGAGCAAGAGACGCACCAGCCAGTCGTGGATAATGCCGCCTGATCCTGAACCTGCCGCTTGATTCGGTTCTTGAGTGAGCAAGAGACGCACCAGCCAGTCGTGGATAATGCCGCCTGATCCTGAACCTGCCGCTTGATTCGGTTCTTGAGTGAGCAAGAGACGCACGAGCCAGTCGTGGATAATGCCACCTGATCCTGAACCTGCCGCTTGATTCGGTTCTTGAGTGAGCAAGAGACGCACCAGCCAGTCGTGGATAATGCCGCCTGATCCTGAACCTGCCGCTTGATTCGGTTCTTGAGTGAGCAAGAGACGCAGGAGCCAGTCGTGGATAATGCCGCCTGATCTTGAACCTGCCGCTTGATTCGCTTCTTGAGGGAGCAAGAGACGAACCAGCCAGTCGTGGATAATGCCGCCTGATCCTGAACCTGCCGCTTGATTCGGTTCTTGAGTGAGCAAGAGACGCACGAAACAGTCGTGGATAATGCCGCCTGATCCTGAACCTGCCGCTTGATTCGGTTCTTGAGTGAGCAATAGACGCACCAGCCAGTCGTGGATAATGCCGCCTGATCCTGAACCTCCCGCTTGATTCGGTTCTTGAGTGAGCAAGAGACGAACGAGCCAGTCGTGGATAATGCCGCCTGATCCTGAACCTGCCGCTTGATTCGGTTCTTGAGTGAGCAAGAGACGCATCAGCCAGTCGTGGATAATGCCTCCTGATCCTGAACCTGCAGCTTGATTCGGTTCCTGAGTAAGCAAGAGACGCACCAGCTGGTCCTGGATAATGCTGCCACATGCTGAGTCTGCTACTGGTGCCACATTGCGTCATAGGGGAATGGAAATGCAAGCATGCCTACGATTCAAGTGGTTCACAACCCATCTCTTCATCTTCATCACATGTATCAGCGTCAGAGTCCCCATTTGTGTTGATTACAATACTGTCGAGGACAGTGTCAACGAGGCCATCTGCTTCCCACATCTGTTCTTCAACATCAATGGCGTGTTTCACATAGCTTTCCCAGTTCTCGGGGCTCACATTTCGCAAGGCAGTCGGAGTAAGCTTCTCCACCTCCGAAATCTTGAACGATTGGTTCTGGCTCGCAACTTCTCCTTTCACTTGGCTCCATACCAACTCAATTGGATTAAGTTCACAGTGATAGGGAGGCAAATGGAGGACGCTGTGGCCGTGGTGCTCTGCTATCGTATCAATGCGGTACTTTTCCAGCTCGGGCCTTGCAGCCTTCACTTTGCTGACAAGGTTCAGGAGCTCCACTTTCAGCATGGACATGTCCGATGCAATCCCTTTGTTGCTGAGCCACTGGTGAATCCCGAGCTTCTTTGTGATGGTGGTTGGCAGTGAGTGTAGTTTTACGGAGTGATATGATGCATTGTTTATGACTACAACACTCCTGGTCTTGAGGTTTGGTAGCAGCTTATTGGTAAACCACTCTTCAAAGCGTTGCGCGTCCATTTCTTGGTGGTTGTCACCGCTGCCTTTCTTAGCCCGGAACACATCGGCCGCCCCCACAACAAAGCCCGCCTTGCTCCCCGCATGAACAATGATGAGCCGCTCGTTTTTTCCAGAGGTGTTCTTCAAGCCGGTTGTAAGCCCCTTCTTCTGGGCATCACTTGAAGATGCGACTGACTGGTCCGTCCATACCTTGGATCGTGTATGTCCGGCATTGATCCACGTCTCATCTAAGTAGTAGATGGGCCTGTTTTCTTGGCGGTACTCCTTGATAGACCTCAAATAAGATGCACGCCAGAGCACGAGATCATTGCGCCCAACAACAACGAGTTCCTCTTGCGCGTCGTAAACGTGAACCCAAACTTAGGCAGGACTCTGCAGAGGGTGGCACGGCTGATACTGGGGAAATCGTAATTTTTCTTGATTTCATCCAGAATCTGTGATTTAAGAAAAGCATGTTTTAGCACAATTGCAGCCAATGCACTCACATCTACTTATCTGTAACTGATTTGTGTTATTCATTACTAGTTCAGTGTTGTCGGGCAATGTCTCGAATACACGAAGTGGAAACAAGGAAAAGAAAACGGATTAAACACAGCATCCGGGCTTTTAAATGTTCAGAGTGACAGCCAGTTGACTCCTTCGTTTCTCAAGGGGACACTCCAATTTCTTACATTGTTTAGCAATTTGTAATAAAATGCAATAATCATTTTTAAAATTATTTGTATTTCAGCGTATGTGCTGCAAATATTTGAATCACAGAATATCCGACAATTACACTGTGACCACAACAAGTTAGTTGTTGCAATAAAAATGTCCTGTCATGACAACAAACCATAAAAAAATTTTGAGCTCAAGGCGGAGATTTGGCCTGTCAGACAAAATTGTGCTGCAATTATGTGCAAATGTCATTGAGAATTTTGTCAGTGTGCCCACAGAGTTGTGGCGGCATTTGCCGGGTACTTTGATACTCTACTCTACATTATAAAAGCAGCGTATGTACCTCACACTGAAATGAACACATCAGCATATTGTGCATTTTGTTTTATTACAATATTAAATCTGGCTGTCATGTCTGGCCTCGTTTGGTGCTAGCAGCATTTATTATACAGACAGCAAATATGCGCCAACGTCATTTAATCTGCAATATTTGGGCTATGTTCACGAGCGTCTACATATGTGCAAGCGGTGGACTCAATCGGGAGATGGTTGAATGCTATTTCAGATGTCACGGGGTAATCATATCTGTATTTTTAAGCAATCCCTCATCTTTTTCTAGTTAGCAGTTTAATAAACTGCATAAGATAAGCGGAGGCATAAAGATGTGGACTTGCCTTCAGTAGCGTCGGACACTCGTTCCGCCGGAAGAAACCATGCACGGTCAGCCGGAGTGCCTGGTGATGGAACGAGTCCAGCACACTTGGCGTGGCCGGAGGCCTTTCCCGTCTCGTGCGTAAAGGTGAGGGCACTGACGGCGCGCCAGTTAAGGCACTCATTTCAACAAACTTTTTCCATCTAAAGATTGTGGCGTACCCTACACCCTTTAAGACAGCCACTCTCCGAACGATCTCGTGATACGGCGCAGCCGGAACCTCGACACGAAGCTTAAAATACACGTTAAGTACAATCTGCCGCGCCAGACTACTGAAGGGAGCTTCCTTAAATACCGTCTGGAAGCGATGTGGCGAAGAGAACCCGGGATCAGAACCAGTGGCCATTAGATAATGAAGATGAGTCTGATCGAGTGGTCGCGTGTTTGACACGGGAACGTACGCACAAAACGTGCACGAAGATTGGATTGGATTGTTATGGCTAAGGCGAAACGACTCTACGTCAGTGTTGTCTGCGCGCTTTCCAACTTCTCAAAACAGTTGACTTGTGAGCGAAATATGGCACAAATATTTATGAAACTAAATACCATTTAAATTTACTTCACCAATATAAAATAGCGAGTTATAACAACAGAGATCCATACGCGTAAGATTGGTGCTCTTCGTACTCGGCGTATCGGAATTTCGGCGTATCGGAATTTCGCACTCTTTTGCAATGCGGATGCTCGCTTTTCTGAGGCGGTGCTCCGCCCGCCAGCCTTCGGGCCCTAGTCCATCGTAGGGTGAGACGGAGTATAAAGCAAGTAACTAATTAATTCTAAATAAGTAATTGGGTAATTGTCAATTCACACGCCTAATCTGACATCTTCCGTGGTCAATAAAGAATCACGAACGAAGAATTCAGTTTTATTTCAGGTTTTTAGTGAAACATCGTGTATATACAGAGCTGCCAGTGAATAAGTGGTGCGCACACCGTTTACTCTAAGGCAGTCACATTTATAGGGCAAAGTCTCCAACGCAGGAACACGTTTAAAAGAGTTTAGTTGATATCCCATCAGTATACAAAAAAAAAAAAAAACGAATCTCATCGTACAATACATGAATCGCGGAGCTCAGTAGATTGAGATCTGCGCCTGGAGGGTTAAGCAGGACATTGAACACGTCTCGATACGATGAGCACCAAATGCCACGGCTTTTTTAATCAGTAAGACATAGAGGTGTATGGTTATTAGTCTCTCATGTCGCCAAGTTGAAGAGTGAGGCTTTTGTACAAGTTTTGAAGCTCTAGAGCACTGGGAAGAAGTGAAAACAGAATCCGACGTGGACTCCTTCAGCTTTGCGTCTCCTTGTATGTGACCCTATATTTCAGTGTTTTCAATTGCTCTGTAGCGTCTTAGGTTGTTCCAGACTTGACTCGGATGTTGAAATGGACTGGAACGGTTGCTAAGAACACTAACGTCTTATTACTTAAGATATGGCCGAATTTAGAATAATGATGAAGACGCGCTGTCGGCGTCTGTCCAGGCCGCTGGTTCCATGTCGTCTCGCTGCTCGCTCCGTCTCGTCTCCGTCTCGTCTCGTCTCCGTCCAGTCCTCTGTCCCGACTCCTTTTTAAACCCTCGTGCTGAGGGTTACCTCGCGATGGCGTGAACTGGCGCAATCGCGAGGCAATACGTCAGCCGGATGAGACAGCAGTATTGGCAGTGCTATGGTGTGATTGCCAAGATGTTATTTAATGTGGTGCAATGGATGTTGCGCGGACTTATGTAAGCGTGCGGCAACATCCGTCGACGACGCAGCACTTGAGCCGGGTAAGGTAATCTGACGCTCTCCGGGGCCGCTCGATCGAGCGGAGAAACGTTCTCTCGGGAGCTGCTGGGTCGGTGCGTGCGTACGTGACCACAGCTCGAACGGCCTCACGTGATTTCCGAGCTGCGTTTGTCATAGGAGCTGCACAGAAATGACGAAAACGTTGATCTCCTGCAATCGTCTTTGCCTTCTGCCCTGCTTTGCTACACGCAAAAACGCAGCGCAAGCGCGCTTCCTGCCAATATTCGCAGAAGGTGTCCGCCATTATATTGCAAAACTCCCCCATGGTTGGTGTGGCTGCATTTCTTAAATCTAGACTCTCTACAGCTTGGAATCGAAAGTGGCGCCTTTGTAAACAGCGGAAAACAGGCACAGTTAGTCTGATTCTGCAGCCCGTCGGCGCTCAATCATGGATAGAATATACTTTTTTTGTTTGTAGCCTTTTCGTTCCGGTAACCGTAAGCCTTCAGGCTGTGCCATCTTAGTTCGACCACTAGTGCAAAGTTCCGTCGGTGTGAAACCGTTTGTCAACGATGGACGTGTATTCTTTTATCTCTCTATTCGGGGGGGCGAAGCACTTTTTGCTCTTCTTGCTTCACAACATGCACGGTCGATCATTTTTTGAGTTTGATCAACTTCTTGGGCTGTCCGATGCTTAAGGATACCAACTGATTTGATAAAAAAAGACCAAAGTTTCTCTACTAACTGAGTCATGGTAGCTACAGGTCCTATATGGGTCGGAGATCAAACAGTCATCCTCCTAGTGGTTTTCTTCTCCTGTGTGGGAAATAAACATGCTTTACTTCTTCGTTTTCGACTCACCGTGTGGCGGACGTAGCTGAACTCTGAGTCAGTGTTTGGATGAGGCTCGTAATCAAGGAACGGATCACCGATTAAACAGCAATTCCACCCAAACGTTGACGCAGAACTCGTGTCATATCAGTGCCCCTCGAAGAAAGATAAATGTAATTCAATTCACGGGCCTTGTTCTGGGAAAACACCGAGCTGCGTGGCAAACCGGCTGGACAAAGCGCGCCCTACAGACTTTTCTAATGATCGCCTTCTGGGCACTGCCATCTTTGTCTACTGGGCTGTGGAGCCCGTTCTGAGCGTGCGCAGTAGCTCTCTTCTGCGAGATATGAGACGCCGTGCATGCGTCCACGGCCCAGTGACTCAGCATTTTTCGCCTGGGTGACATGCGCCGGAAAGGTCTATAAGCGAGAAGCTGGAACCAGAAACCAACGCGCTCACGTTCAACTAAGTCCTATAGAGGAGCGCTTTCGCCAAGTTGTTGTTCACCCAGATCAATGTTTTGCCAACACTATAGGAATGGGAGTAGGGAGCTTATGCAGGCGACATGACGCCACCAGAGTTGAAGCCAGGTTCATGGCACCTCCAGAAGCTTTTATCCTTCATGAATATACGCCGGTAGATTAGATTTTTGGCGCCACCTAGCAAGGCGGAGCGTTGGGCACAGACTGAACACCAAGTGTTCAATTTGAATTGAACACCGAGTGTTCAATTGGAATTGAACAACAGGTGTTCATTAAATAGGAGTCCCAGCATTCGGCTGGGACTCCGGTTTAAATTGAACCCCAGTTTGTTTCCGCACGATCATACGGCTTTCAGATGCGTCAGTAAAACGCAGCGGCAGAAAGAAGCAAGTAATTTTGATTTGTTCTCCCTAGACCTGAATTGAACCGGTAGAGGTATGGCTGTTCAATCTCATGCCAGATAAACTCTTCTCTTCGCCAGTGCGCAAAATCACACCATTTCCTTTTTATTCGCTATTTTCCCTGACTGCGCACACGTTCGTCAATGTGTGTCTATATATATATATATATATATATATATATATATATATATATATATATATATATATATATATATATATATATATATATATATTTTAGAAAGCGAGGCTGCACTTGGTGTTTGGTGCTGCAGCTGTGTTGGTTTGTCCAACAGATCAAACGAAAGCAAGCGGTGTGAAAGGAGTTTAGAATTGGCAAGTATATATTTCCTTCTAAACTATCCGGCACTATGATGAGTTTAACTTCCAGCACTATGATGAATTTATACGTGTAGATATAGTGATGCGCTAAACGCCTTTACATTAAATAATAAATTTGTTTATTCACAATTCCGCTAAAGACCCATTCAAGGACATTACACGAGGGTGGTAATTACAAAATATATTTCAGGTAAAATGCATCAATAAACTAGAATCCACTTTAAAATTACTTATGCGTAAAATTAACAAAGCAGCAAATCATGACAAACTAATTTTAACGTTGTTAACACTAAGTACAAAACACGCTTTTACAACGCACTGCAAAAAATCGAAGTTAGCATGATTATGCCCAAAAACAAGATATGTGAAGAGGATATAATTAGCGAGCGCATGGAACTCAGCCACTGAGTCACAAAAGACATAGCAAAAATAACCGCAGCTTGGAAGACATAAAATAGTCAGTGTGCGGAGCGCTATCATGGCATCAAAAATGATTACCTAGAGCACAACTGAATGTTTTATGGTCTGATATGATGAGAATGGTTTCAGGAGGACCATTCCAGTGTTTTATGGCAATAGGAAGGGCTGGGTTATTAAAATCAAATGCTGAGCCAGAAATGCGTTTGAAACGTTTGCTGTTATTTTCACGATAATATATTTTATTGGGTTCTTCTAAAAGTTATATGCCGGAATGAGCTGGGTTGTAATGTCACCGATGACGTAAATACAGAAGCGAGATTAGTCGACGGGCTCCTAGGGGATGAATAGTATAACTTTGCTTAATGACAAAGACATTGCCATATCTAGAGTACGAAGATGGTATACATTTAGCGCGGAAGTTTTGAACGAATTCGAAATAATTAATTAGTTACTTCTGAGGGGGTTCAAACAGGGTGAAGCGTAATTCAAGTCTCGGGCTGCCATAATTAGTGCGTAGATGTGCGGGTGTGGTTTTTAAGTTTCCTTTTAGGTAAACGGGCGTGTGTGATGATTCAGCGGTGATAGTGTTATATGAGTAACACAGGACAGGTTGGGCGTAAGGTGCATGCCGTGGCATTGTTATGAGGAAACAGAGACGAGACAGGTATCAGTTAACACACATGATAATGATGAAACAGAGTGTTTTCTGGTGAATGAAAGCATTTTACGCTTAAAGAAGTTTAGTTGCATTTGCCATTTGGTACACCAGCCAAAAACATTATATTTCTCACTCTGAAGAATTTCATTTCGCGGGGGCTGTTAAATTTACTGTATAAAACACAATCGTAAGCAAGCAGTTGCATGGTAAATTATATAGTGGTTTCGAGATCGTCCGTGTAAATAAGGAAGAGAAAGGGGGCGGATAATGGTACCCTGTGGGACTTCTTAGGTTACATCAGTGGTTGTAGATTAAAAGTCATTAATCGGGTTAAATTGCTGTCTTGGAGTTAACAAATTACGAGTTCATGAAAGTGTTAAGGAATCTAAACTAAGAGCGGAACGTTTCGATATTAGGCGAGAACGGGAAACGCGGTAAAATTCTCTGGAGAAGTTGAAGAAAAAAATAACAACTTGCGAACAGTGGTCCAAATTAGTATGACTATCGTAGGAAAATTCTATCGGCTGTGCCTCGCATGAGTACCCATTGCGTAAACCGTATTCATATTTGTAAAGCAAGTTGTTATTTTCAAGATTACTCACGGAATGAGAAAAAAACAATGTGTTCTAAAAATTTCGACAGGGCACAGGTTAGGGATATGGGACGATTGTTGGACGCAGGTGATATATTGCCAGATCTAATAACGGGAACAAGATTCCAGAAACTGGTACATGTTTCTAGACTGTGGAAACGGAACAGCATTATTGGGACTGTTGGATTTTTAGGCAAACAAAATTTAAAAAAAAACACGAAATATTCACTGGTATTTTGTCAAAGTTTAGGAGAAATGTTATCAGCACCGGACGACGTCGAGATATCACGATTAGTTATGCATTTATATATTCCGGAATTCATGATTAAAATAGCTGCACGAATGCATAGCCAAAGTAAGCTACTGAGGAAATGTTGGAATGGTCTGCCTTGGCGAATAGTAATGTGAAAAGTGAATGAAAGATTGTGAGACAAACGTCGTCGGGAACTGGGTTAACTGCCTCGTCTTATAGGGAAAAGGCTGAATGCGACTGCTGAGGTGATATTACTTTCCAGAATTTCTTAGTGTTATTAGTTAGAAGAGAGGGCATTTGATCGCACTTAAAGTGCGTTTCCTTGGATAGGACAACGGATGAATTGAAAACTGTCTCAGAAGTTTGATACCTTGTCCAGGCCTCCGGAGCTTTGGATATTTTAGCAAGGCAAAATAGACTCTTCTTTTTCTTCGAGTTTTAACTGTTTTTGTGAACCATGGTTAGTTACTAACGAATCAGATGTGAACGAGTGAAATGAAGCTGTCAGTGCGTTCGTTCTTAAGATATAGTATTGAAAATTTACCAGTTTTGCTCGACTGTTTTGGCTTGAAATTCATCATCCTCGGTCAGAAAAAAAGGCAGAAATTTTGTTGTTAATTCAAGAAAGGTTGGCTTTGCTACAATCGCGGACTACTTTAGAGGTCGCTTGCCTTTTCTCCATATGAAGTTTTATTCCGATGCTTACTGATTCGTGACCGCTGAAACCACTGCGAAACGATATGGAGATAACAGATTGAAGAATAGATATCAGAAGTTTATCTAAAATATTATCCCCTCGTGTGGGGTCATTAATCATTTGTACAATGTTGCAGTTCTGACAGACATCCAAAAAGTGTATTTCTTGCTGATCGCGTGAATTCAGTGAGCGTCAATCAATTAGTGGAAAGTCAGAATCACCAGATAGGAACACACTGTATTTGGGAATTTACAGTGTAAAGCAGAATGATAGTGATAGTGATAGTACTTTATTGCACTTAAACGTTTGTGGTGCCGTTCGGTGTGCAGGTGAGGAGGGAAAGGCATGCGCCCATACACATATTGTGCCCCTTTCACCAACCGGACGACGCTATGAGGAGGACGAGTCTAGGCAAAAAGAAAAGGAAAACACACACACACACACACACACACACACACACACACACACACACACACACACACACACACACACACACACACACACACACACACACACACACACACACACACACACACACACACGCACACACGCACACACGCACGCACACACGCACGCACGCACGCATGCACGCACGCACGCACGCACACACACACACGCACACGCACACGCACACGCACACGCACACGCACACGCACACGCACACACACACATTAACACACACACACACACACAGGTGATTATGCTATGGTCCGAGTAACTGTTCTACACAACTCGTGGATGTCGTCACGGTTGCAGGGGATTGACTCCGTGAGGTGGTGTGGGAGTGACCTCCAAATTTCTGCAGCACGCATTAGGCACGATGTCTTGTGGCGCAAAGTTCGTGAAAGTGGAGGTTGTAGCCGGCCTGTTCGCTTGTTGAGGCGAGGTGGGGAAGGCACGTCAGGGTGGCCAGCACCCATCATTAGGCAGAAGAGCCTGATCGAGGCTACGTCTCTGCGGTGTTGCAGAGTCCGCCACTGGGCGTACTGCAGGAGTCTGGTAGTGGGAATATCTCTGGCGGCAGTGTGATGTGACGAGGGGGAATCTCGTCGGTACAGCGTAAGGGCTGCCCTCCGCTGTATGGACTCGAGAGATTTCTTATGCGTTGTTGAGGGGGGGTCCCAGATAGCAGAACAGAATTCCAGCTGCGGGAGCACCAGCGACGTGTACAGATGCCTAAGTGGTGCGGCTGGCATGCCGCGCGTAATTTGGGTGACGAAACCCAGTGTCCGCCTCGCACGTGAAGCGGTTCCTTGGATGTGGCGACTAAAATCGAGGCGCTCGTCGAATGCGACTCCGAGCAGTTTTGTGTGAGTGACACGAGAGAGTTCGGTGCCACCTATTGCAAGGGGTGGGGAGTGTGAGGGCTTAGCCAAGGACAGGCTGACTGTCATGCTAAGGCATTTTGTAGGGTTTAGTGGAAGGCTGTGTGTCACGGACCACCTGTAACAGGCATCGAGGTCGTTTTGAAGGGAGGCGACTGCGTCCTCGGAGATTCCTGGTTGTATCAGAGAGAGGTCGTCTGCGTATAGTATTGCCTTAGATTTCAGTCCATCGGTGACGTCGTTTATATACATCGAGAAAAGTGTAGGGCCAAGCACACTGCCCTGCGGCACACCGGCGAGCACAGTACAGGGTGACGAAAGATGACCGTGGAAGGCGACTCGCTGGGTTCGATTCCTGCGAAGTCCATTAGCCAGTTGGCCAAGGAGCCCTCAATACCCACTTTGTGGAGTTTTCTAGGGAGAAGTGTGTGGTCGATGCGATCGAATGCTTTTGAAAAATCTAATTGTACTAGTTGACAGGGGATGCGCTGGTCTAGGTGTGAGCTGAGCGTGTGGACTGCTACTGCCAAGGCAGTGTCGCAGCTGCGTCCCCTTCGGAATCCGTGTTGTGCCTGATTTAGTAGGCCATTGTCCTCCAGGTGGTTCAGGATTTTCTTATTTACTATTCTTTCCAGTGTGCGGCTCACAACTGAAGTGGAGGCGATGGGGCGATACGAATCAATGCTGTCGGTGTCGAGTCCATTTCCCTTGTGGATGGGCGTTATGGTGGATCTCTTCCATTCCAGAGGTACAGTGCCAGAGTCGAGTATGCGTTGAAACATGTGGATCAGGATGGGCTTGATCAGAGGGGCGAAGAGCTGGAGAAAAGCAGGATGCACTCGGTCTGGTCCAAGGTTCTGTGCTGGGCGGAGGGAGGTTAGTGATTCTTCTAAGTCTTGTTCGGTAATGGAAAGGGATGACAGAGAGGCTCTAGGTGGAGGGGACGACTCGGGATTAGCTGGGTGGGAAGGTGAGGCTTGGGGAGGTACGAAAGGCATTCGGGGTAGAGGTGAGGCGGGAGTTGTGTGGGGAGACCAAATTGAGGAGAAGTGTTCACTAAACAGAGAGGCTATAGTGGGGGGGTCTGATACAAGTTTCTGGTTGTGTTTGAAGACTGGGTGGCCAGGTGAAGAGGACTTTCTTTGGGATTTGACGTAGGCCCAAAACAGCTTGGGCTCTTTGGCTGCTCGGGCTGCAATGCTGGTGACGTACTCCTGATGTGATGTGTGCACCAGTCTCTTTATGTCTTTTTGCAGACGTCTCGCTTCGGTGTAGCTAGAGGCACAGTGTTGCTTTCGGGCACGATTGAAGAGTAGGCGCTTTCGTCTTGCGAGTTTTACAATGTCTATGGTGATCCACGGAGGCCTCTTTTTCTTCGAGGCTGGTGAGCGAGGAACGCATTCCGTCTGGATTGCGGTCATAAAATCAGTCCAGAGGTCGTACATTTCGTCGGTGGAGGGTTCGGACAGCACCATCGACCAGGGGGCCAGGTGAAGGAGCGCGCGTAGGTGGGAGAGATCCGTCTTTCCATACCGGTATATCATTCGGGAGAAATGTCCTTGGCGGGGGAGAGACGTGTAGCATTCAATGTATATAGCCTTGTGGTCGCAGCCGACCAGACTCTCCTGTGCATAACAGTCCAGTACAAGGGTAGGGTTTGTAGTGAAACAAAGGTCAAGTTGTGACTCATTGCCGGCAGCTGAACGATATGTGGGGTCGCTGCAGAGCTGGACGAGTCCGGCAGTCTCTACCATCTCGAGGAGCTGCTGAGATGCTGGGTCAGCGGGTATAGGCGACGATAGGTCTCTCCAATCAATGTGCACGTTGAAGTCCCCTAGTAGGTAGACACTTGCATAGGATGTGCTGAGTTCCAAAAGTCTGTCGATCGAAGTCTGGAGAGAATCAAACCTCGAGGAGTGCGTGTTTGGGGCTATGTAAACACAGGCCAGAAGGAACTTGCTGCGGTGAGACCGCAATTCCACGAAGACAGCCTCAAGGTTATCCTGCTCCAGGTCGGCTCGGCGCCGACAGATGAGGTGAGACGGGGCGAGCACCATGACTCCGCCCCCACGGGAGGTAGAGCGGTCTTTGCGAAAAATCTGGTAACAGGTAGTGTCGGCAATTTGGCCGTCGCGT